>AP028428.1:21387862-21670413 GCA_036509395.1 Antheraea yamamai | reverse complement strand
AATATGAAGAAAACAACTTTGAACCCTTTATTATGGTACAAATTCGACCACTGGAAGACAATTACTTAAATGAATATGTAAAATGCACTCTATTATTCTTATAACAGAATCCATAATTTTACGGCGGTAGAATTATCACATCATATTTATTTCAGAAGTAAGTGTTGTGTTCCGATCTGAGAGAGCTCTCTAATTCTTAGATTGTTACTAATAGCTATAACAACCATTCATATACCATTCATTATAGCAAACTTTGAAAATCTGAATTTAGTAAAAGACCAGCATAATCTAAATACTAGAAACTGTGATAAACTGGTGGTCCCATGTTTCAGACTTAGCAAAACCAGTAATAGTTTTTTAGGTAATAGTGTTAGGTTCTACAATAAGAGTCCAAAGCATGTTACCGATTTGCCGGACTGTAAATTTAAGCGCCACGTCAAACGGGTTTTAGTTTCAAAAGGATATTATAGAGTGGATCAGTATGTGAATGATAGTGATGTCTGGAATTGACTCTCTGTGGATCCACTAAAAGCATTGTATGATGTATTGGAAATATATGTTAAAAAAATGTACCCGAGTCGAGTTTCTTGCCGGTTCTTCTCGATGACTGGGTTGTTTTCCGAACCGATGGTAGTCTTTGACGTTCGTAAGTGCCTTATTAGGGCCTAAACTGAATAAAGTATTTTTGATTTTGATTTTGATTCAGCTGAACAGTTTTTGTTTGGATTTGAGTCTGTCAAGTGTTGACTTTTATTTTTTATTCGTAAGTAGCTATGCCCGCGACTTCGTCCGCGTGGAACCTGATGTACAAAACAGTGACTAATACAGTCATCTGAATGTTAAGTGTAGTTACTATCTACTTTCCTCTCGTATTTATATCGCGTCGTCATTAAAATTACAATAACTTTTAACAGACCGAACGGATGTTAATGAAACAAAGACTAAATGTCATTCGAACATATGTTTTATGATTTTCTTCAAAAGGTTTTAACGTGAACGCAGTACTTTAGTAGTGACGTATGTTCAAACAAACAGACAGAAAGACATACATTTCTAAAAATGATTGGTATGAATTTTATTACTTATTCCTAAACATATGCAACATTTTTTTTTACAAAAGTACAGCCACGTTAGATTTACATTCTTATTATATGTATAGATTTTGGGTCATCACCCTATATGTTTTAATAATGGTGCCATCTTACGTAATGCTTCGGTATTATACGCAAGTGAAGTGTATGGGAACTAATATTGCAGATCATGTCTTCTCAGATATCTCCAAAACTCATTGGGAGTCACCAACTTGTTCGGAAATCAGTCATTGTTTGAAAATGTCAGCAATAGTCTTCAATAAAGAGGAAAAGTTGCCAAAATAGGAAGAACAAGAGCATTTAACATCGAGTAGACTACGTTTCGTTCTATCTAGATTTTTATACAAACAGCTATTTAGAGGTTACAAAATATTTTGAGACTGTTTAGTTGTACTATTGAACGAGTTTACGATCCGTTTGATTCATTTTTGGTGATTAAAACATTATTATCTCTCCTCTGTTTTTATTTCATATAATTATGTAGTTCACTCATAATCATTATCATCATTATCATTACATAGTATAAAACAAAGTCCCCTACCGCGTCTGTCTGTCTGTCTGTCTGTTCGCGATAAACTCAAAAACTACTGAACGGATTTTCAAGCGGTTTCATCAGTGATAAAGTGATTCACGAGGAACATTTTGGTATATAATCTATCAAGGTTTTCTTTATAATCAGGGCAATTAGGGCGGGATAACGTCAGCTGGGCCCGCTAGTATTATATAATTTATACATACATATCTCATACTAGCGGGCCCGGCAGACTTTGTCCCGCCCTGATTATAAAAAAAATCCTTGACGAATTATATACCAAAATCTTCCTCGTGAATCACTTTATATACTGGTGAAAGCCGCAAGAAAATCCATTCAGTAGTTTTTGAGTTTATCGCGAACAGACAGACAGACGCGGTAAGAAACTTTGTTTTATACTATGTAATGATAAATATTAAGTTTCACTCACCTAGTGAAGACAATTTCGGCGACACGTAATATGTAAAAGTTTGCATAGCATTTGCATGCATGCATAGCGGTGCATTTAATACGAAACCTTTTTAAAGCAAGTACTCAATACTTATTTAACTTTTTCGTAATAACACCGGAAAAGTTTTCTTACTTAGACCATCAAATATACTTAGTTATAATTTTGTGATTTTTAAAATAGGTTCAAATAATCGTCAAGGATGTCCAAGAAAATAATAAAGAATGCTCACATTAGAAAACTATGAAGGCAATGGAATTAAAAGGAACATTTTGGTGAACGCCGGTACAATTTACATATGCGGGAATAAGCGACGGTGGATATACAAAGAATATTCTCATATCGCATAGCGGCATATACTACACACTTTAATAACAAACAGCGAACGTGAACAGACGTGATATTTGTTTATTCATTTCTATAGTTTCGCAGTGACATCATGTTATGAGTAATTTATACAAAAATATAGCGTAATGGACTTAGATTTTGATGAGATCTTACAGACTTTTCAGACAATTGTCTGGACTATATAACATTGGACTATTCTGTTGTAGTGGATAGCACCTGAGGTGCATATCATATTTCTACTACAAAAACGGGCTGTTCGAGCAGTTTATAACATGGGGCTTCGCGAATCATTAAACACTAAGTTTCAAGAATTGGGTATCTTAACTCTACCCTCCCAATACATCCTTGATAATCTAATTCTAGTCTATTCAAAAAAACTTAGATAAGCTAGATATAGCAAAAGACCAACATAATTTAAATACTAGGCTAAACAGCAACAAATTGGTCATTCCATGTTTCAGGCTCACTAAAACCAAAAACAGTTTTTTAGATAATAGTGTTAGGTTTTATAACAAAGGCCCAAAGCGCATTGCCAAATTGCCCGATAGTGACTTCAAGCATCATGTAAAGCGGGTTTTAATGTCTAAAGGCTTTTTAAAACTGAATCAATATGTGAACGATGGTGACGTCTGGAAATTACGCCAATCTCTGCGTATCTACCACAAACGTATATGTTTGTAAAACATTGTATCATGAAAAAATAAACTAGATTGATGACTGAGTTGTTTTCTGAACCGGTGGTAACTTTGACGTTTATAAGCGCCTACTCAAGGACTATATCGAATAAAGTATTTTTGATTAGACTTTTGTATAAGGGCTGAGTGAAGATAAAATGTAATAGGAGTGGCTTACAATTAGTAAAAGGGCTATCCTGGGTAAGCGGTTATTACAAAAACAAAAGAAAAATACTTTGGTAAGGTCAAAATTTTTGAGAAGAATGGGTAAAAAAACCAGTTGGTAAATAAAGGACACTCGAATGGACACGTAATCCCGAAGAAATGCACTGTTATCGATGGATATATCAGACTTGCTTCTGCCCGCGACTTCCAGTTACAATTATCTTAAAAAAAGTAAAAGGAAAACACACCCCGATTTTGAAACATTCTTCATTGGTGCTCCTCTACTATTGGCCTTGACGTAATGATAGCTTATAGCCTTCCTCGATAAATTACTTATCTAACACTGAAAAAAAAAATCAAATCGGACCGGTAGTACTTGAGATTAACGCATTCAACAAATCAAATAAACCCTTCAGATTTATAATATTAGTATAGATGAGTACTAACTCGTACGAAGACGTATAGTAAAAGCTAGTTTAAAATAACTTCTAAGGCAGTTAAGTAAGCCTAAATAAATTCTGTATAAGACAAATCTTGCATAGAGAACCGACAGCGTGACTGAGCTGCGAGGTATGGTACTGTACTAATTAATAACTCAATCCTTCGCAATAACAGTCGGTTCTTACTAGAAAGGTAATCCACCTTCAGCCAACATCACTCCAAAACTCAAACGCTAACTTCGTTCTTTTTTAGCGTACTTTCAGACACCAATACTTTGTAATGAAATTGCCTCGCTCCTGAGGGATATAGCGTGTTGTTAGTAGTCAGTAAATGTCAATAAATAAAAATCTTCAGTGCGCCTATTCATATTTGTTCTGATATCTTACTAAATCTTATCTCATATAACTTGGTTTATAAACAAATATTAGTTTTTCGAAATACCCTGATAAATGTGTGTCAACGATAAGAACATACAGACGGCAGTATATTTTCCCATCCGATCCTTGATTACAAGTTACATCCTGATTTATAGTTCAGCAGTAAACACGCCGAGACTGTCGGCAGAATTGCAGAAACAACGCCTCTATTGTTCGAGCTACATTGTTACTACTTTTGCGTCGTCGCTAAACGAACTTTCGGTTTTATTACGGTTCACTTTGTCGTAATCTGCTTTTCTTATTCTCATGTCCTGCACAAAAAAATGCATTATATTTATGCACAAAACAAATGGAAAGATCTAGAATTGTCTACAAGTATCGTGTATAAACTCGTAGAAAGAGACGGGGCAACGCTACGACTCACCGATTCGCGGTATACGCATTGATTGAAACTTTGTCTAACAATCAAGCGGATGTTCATTACGGTTATAGTTTTTTAAATTAAGACGGGCAGCGCAGATTTATCAATAGAAATACTAGGAACGGTACCTCAAAAATTAACAATTTGAATTCGCCCGCTCGCTTCGGTAGAGTCAACATCCGTCTGAATTATACGTCGATTACACGTCAATCTGCAACATGTTTTAACTAATTATACATTTTTTTATATTTACAGTTAAATACCAAAAGTGTCAACCGCCGTCAGGTTCAACCGTCAACCAAGGAATGCGTTTTAAATTATTTTTTGTTGTTTTATAAAAATAGTTACTAATATTTCATTCTCTATTACTAGTTCCAGATTAACTTTTTCAGGTTCAAGTCGTATATATAAAATCTAACGTTTTTGAAGTAAAAACTTCTTTAGGCACGTTGAGTGACATTTTTGGTAGGAGATAAATTTGTAATTTCACGTCATGACATGCTAGTAAGCATGACCGACCGTATTGCGCTTGGACGGCTTGCGTTAGACTAGCGGCGCATTCTATAGAGGCCTGTGTACATCTATTATATATTTATTCTAATTATTTATTCATATCTATTATATTTTGTATTAAGATTGTCCAACCTATTATATATTCATTATAAACTGTATAAAAATGTATTTAATTATTGTTCGAAATGCCAAAAAAATGTGAAAACCAAACTAATCTAAACAAAACTAAATAATTGCAATTTACAAACTATTAAATTGAAATAATTCACAGTATAATTGATTTAAAATTTCAAAATAGAACACAGTTATTTTATTGTATTGAATTTCCACTTCTGTCATCATAAGGACTACCTACTCCTTATGACTGCCGCGATTATTTTAATTTGTTGCAACTAGACGTGATAGCGGCCAATCATTTACAGGTAGAAGTACAAAGTAACGTCTACTATAATATTTAATTATGGATTTCCGCAAAGTACCGCCTCCATGAAACAATTTAAATGTAAAATTTGCATCATTTATGAGAGATAAAATACTTGCCGCTCGTTTTCCGTGTGCCACCTGCGCTTAATAGATTACAAGTTTTAATGTCGTATTCATTTGTAAGCTCTAGAGTGAAATATGAAAAAAGACATATTAAATAATATATATAACATTATAATTCAATGCGAGTCCTCGGAGAATAATGTGTCGGTAACAAATCATCATTATGAGATCCTTATGTAAAA
Organism: Antheraea yamamai; assembly: GCA_036509395.1. Taxonomy (NCBI): domain Eukaryota; kingdom Metazoa; phylum Arthropoda; class Insecta; order Lepidoptera; family Saturniidae; genus Antheraea; species Antheraea yamamai. The sequence goes on along the minus strand of AP028428.1, from coordinate 21,664,675 downwards.
TCGCTGAGCGGCTGTCGACGCGACGTTCCCCGGTCGAATCGACGAGAGCCGAGGTAAATCTCCTTTCTGAAATTTTATGAAAAAGATTATTACAAGGGATTCCGTATTACTTAAAGTGAATTTTAATATCCTGGATATTACGTGTAGTCGTGTTTGAATATTTTTTTATTATATTACACGCTTTGTTAGAGTAATCGGATATAGGAAGTTTGATGTTTTTTATTCTGCTATAAATATTTTAAGGGATTTTAGTTAATATTCGGACATATTTAATTAAGATATAAAACGAAACGGGCAAAGATTTTTCATCAATAATTTCTTTCTGGCTAAGTTAAATTACAAAGCTTTGTCTAACTGAAGCAGCTGTAAGCGATATGAACTAATTATCATTTTCTCCAAATGGAAATTACCAAAAAATATTCACCATTATCTTCTTACCCTTATCCCACCGAAGTAGGGTCGGCATGATTTCCTTTTCGACTCTCTCCTGTCAGATGCCATCTCAGTATTCACACCTTATGCACCATATCATATCATGTTTCACACAATCTATTCATACCGTTTTCGGTCTTCTTCTACTTCCATGTCCGGTGTCATACTCAAACTTTTCTAGTTACATGGTTTTCAACTCTCCTTATAACTGTCCATACCATGCTAACCTATTATTCTTTCACTTCTCTGTCACTGGTACGTCTCTTTCCGTCACTTCCGTAGCCCAGCACTCAGATGCAAAGAACCAAAAACTATTATTACTTATAATTATGATATTTATTAAAATCTTCGATAGCATTATGTTTTAAATGTTTCGAATAACTAGAGTTTAAACCCTATATCAGTTATTTTGAACCTCTATTTATACAGTACTCTGAACTACAGGTTACCGAGAGGAATACTGGATGATATTATTAAATCAGAAGAATATAAAGTATGTCTTTTCATTATACAAAATAAAATAAATTGTTTTAAGTTTTCAACAGGACCAAGTTGAATCGAGTGCGCCGTACACAACTAAGTGTCTTGTTACGTAAACGCGAGGTAGCTATATACCTATATATAAAATAGTTCGCAAACGTATATAGCACGTGTTAAATACATAGAAGCTTAGATAATAGTGCCACATTATCATAGTAAGAGGTGTCCATAGTTGCATTCTTTTGTAGTGGTTAAAGTAAGCTATTTCATGCTGCTATGATGATAGCAGCTGAGTTTGGAACTTATTATTAAAACTTTAGTCACATTTTGTACGTTAGTATGATATGTGATATATGTCAGACGTCGAAATGTACACACTCTTTGTAGTAAATACTGTATTCTTCAACTCAACTTATAAAGAGAAACTTAAATCAATTGTATTTGTTATAACTCCGTCATCATTATTATTACATAGTATAAAACAAAGTTTATTACCGCGTCTGTCTGTCTGTTCGCGATAAACTCAAAAACTACTGAACGGATTTTCATGCAGTTTTCACGAGTAGATAAAGTGATTCATGAGGAAGATTTTGGTATATAATTGTTAAGGATTTTTTTTGTAATCAGGTTGGACAACGTCTGCCTGGCCCGCTAGTTTGTGAATAAATGACTGAATTAGTCATGCCACGAGTGAATAATTGAAGAACTAATGTTCCGTTTAGAAATCTATTCATCATAATTCTAATTAATAATATAAATGCGAAAGTGAATATGTCTGTTTGTCACGCTTTTTTTTCGATCTGACTACGTTATTGGCCTGACGGGTCATCGTAGCTTCACCGGACTAATGTCTTTGTCATACTTTCGCGTCTTAATTAAAGGGGTACAGAAAAGGACAAAGAATACCTACCAGAAAAAAATTCAACGTTACCGAACGATACGTCAAATCTACGTTAAGGGTTAGGCCAGCGAAGTCACAAGAAAAAGATAACACATATATATGAGAATAATTAATAAATATTGAATTATGTATGTAAAAATGTAAATGATTGTTTATTCCAAATAATGAAATCTCCATCAATTGCTTTGAAGTGTTAAAACAACGTTGCATTCGAATACGCGCGTTAAATACCGCAAATACTTTTTAGTATATAGCGCCATCTCTTGAACGAATAAGCAACACGCACTATATTTTAAAGTTAATTCAAACCGTCGGCTGATTTTTAAGACCCCGATCTCAAAATGGCGGATCATGCTTTTATTTTATTTTTTAATTTCACGATATCGTAAATTGTAAATTTTATGGTTTAGTAAAAAAAAACAAAATGTATTATTTACAATTAATAATTTGTTAGTTTTTAAAGCTTTGTAACCGAGTTTTTGTTATGCTGCCAACAATCTATTGACCTGTTTCTTACGAGGTCTACTTTCGTTTGTATGGAGCTTAAATTTTTATGCTTTTGGACAGTCCAGGGGTTAAATCGAAATGGATAGTTAACAGTTGCTTAATATAAAATAACGGTTATTTCGTATCTGATTGGTTGACAAATGATACTGAAATTCTCCATGCTATCTTACGAATTAAACTTAAAACAGACGCTTTGGTGTCACTATTTACGATTGCGCTATGTCGCGACGGTGTACAGTAGGCTTTCTTATCTGCAGATGATAAATATACGTGCGTCACGCGATGCTTCGTTACTCTGCGCCGGTGATCTATCAACTGTGTGCCGCATTTTCTGTCTTTTTGTTGTTGCATAAAACTTTAGTTTATATTGCGAGATATATTTTGTAAGTTTTTTCTGGAACGTTCGGATAACCGCAGTCCTCGGTGTATTTCGATAAATGATTCAAGCGAAACAGTATCCAATAATCATCTTATTTGTTATACTATTAGAATTTAACATACCTTACAAGGTGAATCTTTCAGGCTCATTAAGCCAGTAATCGTTTTTTAGGTAATATTTTTTTATTTTTAAGTAAGTTTAAGCATCATGTCAAATGGGCTTTATTGTCTAAATGCTATATGTAGGGTGGATCAATATGTGTACCATGGTGACGTCTGAAAATGACGCCCCTCTCTGTGCATCCACCAAATACGCCTTGCTTACAACTACGCAAAATTTTAAGAATAAAATGATATAAACTGATGTAATGCATTTTTTAAAATAAATTATAGTAAATAAGATAACAACTCTTTATCAAAACATCGACTTCACACGTTTAAAACAATGATATAGCAACAGTCGTCTGTTCTCGAAGTTTTTATGTCATTGATGTTACTGTAGAATTGGACTATCTTCTCGCAACGTTAATTTACTTTTCGGTGAAAACTCAAAAAACGTAAATTATGAGTTAACTCTTTTTTTGATGAAAGCAGCGATATGTATAACATAGATTCCTATAATAATAAATTAACTTTGTTTTGTATTAAATTCTTGATTATATTACGCTCAAGTCCGAACTAATGGCTATATTCAGAGTGGCCAAAAATATTGACGAAAGTTGTAGTTACGCGTAGCCTACGAGATTTTCATTATGACAGCGTAACTGAAATCGTAACGTTATTGTTTTTATGTCTCACATCACTCTCTAAAGAAGTCTCACTTAAAAAAAAACATAACAAAGTAATAAATAAACTTTGGAAAGCAATAAGTTATTTCGTCTATCATTTTAAGATATCTTGATTTGCATAAAAAAGGGCAGCTCATCAGTCATTGATAATCGTTTAAGAATCGATAGAGGGGCGGCGCGACGTCTGGCCTGATATTTCTAACTTTAAACTTGGTGAGTATAAATTAAAATATGTCGTCATTGCCGCACCTACGAAATTATGACGTACATTTATTTAGAAGTGGATTTATCAAAAAACCTATAAGAATGTAAGTTGGTTTTGTCAGAAAAATAATCAGAGGTTAAGTTAAAAATTCCAAAGTAAAATAAATATGTTTTAATTAAATGAGTGATGGAATAATTACAATTCGACTGGGGCGAGGGTAAGGGAGGGGAGGTGGTCCTCCGGCGCTCTCACTGACCGAACGGAACGTAACAATATAAGCACTATTACTTCACGTCGGTTCTCTGTGGGTCGGGTAGTAGTAAGTACCCCGGGTGAGCCGATACATTCATGCTGAAACCAGTGATAGCTTCAGCGTGGCTCTACCACCTTCGAGCGTACATTTTCTGTTATACCCTACATATATAGTATATAGTACAATTTATGTAGATATCGTTTGAATTCGCAAAAGAATAGCGACAAGTGTCAAGTAAGTTTGAAAAAATTCTGTTATCTGAGAGCTGTAAACGAAAGATTTTCATGAATATAATAGCAAGACCGGCGGATGTTATTCCGTCCCGATAAAAAAAAAACCTTGACAAATTATATACTTCAGTTTTTGACAGGATCTTGGAATGCCATGTAGTGTAGTAATACACTTTATATTTTATCCATAATCTTGTGTTATTTGGCTCTATATTGTGTAATGTTGGTGGTGCTTTACGTAATATAGTTTGGTTATTGTATACAAGTGAAGTGGATCGGAAATAATACCACGGATCATGGATTCTGAATTACCACAAAAACTCACAGGAAAGTTCTAACAAGATGGCCGCCATCTTGTTAGTTCATTGAAATTATATCAAGAAACTTGTAATATCGATGCTCACTTGACAATATCAGTAATAGTCTACTAGAAGACTGATTGCTAAAAATAAAATAAAAGAAGAAGAAATTATATATTTAAACCTTCCTCACGAATCGCTTTATCTACTGGTGAAAACCGCACGAAAATCCGTTAAGTAACTCAACAACTGTTGAGTTTATCGCGAACAGACAGATAGACAGACGTGGCAGAGGACTTTGTTTTATAATATGTAGTGATAATATATTTTATAATTTAAAAATACATTTATGTGAATAAAATAACACTGTGATACCGTAATAAAGAAAGTATGTATTTTATATTTATGTCAAAATATCACAGAGAATTCTGTGCTACCATACCTCTTTACAAATTCTCTTACATCGTAATTCAAACTTGTAAGTTATATATCGGTGGAGACTTGAAACTTTCATCAAAATACGTGCTTCGAATCCACTCTGATAGCTTATATTTATGCATAATTATCTTTATTATTCGTGAATATTCAATGTGTTCACGTGAGACAGTCGTACTCTTTTGATAATATTTCAATATTTATATGTAACTAGCTTTACCCGCAACTTCGCATGAGTTTATTGCCTTATTTCTTCAGCGTATCGATCTTGAAATGATGTATACTGCCTGTGTTCAACATTTTATCAAAACCTGTTGACGATATTAAATATATTAATTTTTCAAAGATGCTTCCCGTGTATATAAGATTTCAATAAAAACTACACAGAATTTTTTTCATAGTAACGCACTTGTGTCTCCTCTTGTGTCGCAAGTGTCTATTGACGGTGGTGATCACTTAACATCAGGTGACCCACCCATTCGTTTGCCTACTATGATATAAAAAAAATCCTTCGGCACAGTCCAAACGGAAACTATCGGCGTTAAATATAAACGACAGCCGTCATCATCACGCCGATCTACAAAATTACCGCTTCACGCTTCGTTTCTATCACTAAAGCTCAAACTAATGTTAGGTTTCGAAACTACGTCGATAGAAGCAATATCTGAATACGCTTATAAGCCTTTATCGCTTTAACTACAAACTAAACGAAATTAATTTCATTCAAATGGTTACACAATCTGAGATTGGTGTTAATCTCAATTAACACATTTTAGATGCTCTCTATTGTAATGAACAAGAGCAAATTTAATTGATTAAACAGCAAGCACTCAAGACTGTTAAAATAAAAGTTGTAGTTTTAATCGATGTAAACGAGACTAGTTCTACGTATTATTTTAGGGTTATCACCTTTTATTTGAGCAAATAAAGTGTATCGGTTGTTAAAAGTAGGAAACATACACATTGTGTCAAAATATAGTCCCTCGTGAGCTATCAATGAGAGCAAGTCTTTAATCACGGCTAATGTTTTTGTTCTCTTAATGAGTTAAATAAAATGAATCCTAAAAATATTTTATGTTAAAGTATTTTAACGTACTTTATTGTTCAAATGAATGAATAATTTTTGAAGTGAAACTTCTCATGGCACGGTAGGAAAAAAATTTCGTTACGCTTTACGCATTAAACGTAAGGTAGGTCTGTATTTGTGTGTATATGTATGCATGTGTAATTGTCTACTGGGTCTAGTAGTATACAAAAATGAATAAATATATAGATAAGTGTTTCTACTACAGGATGTGGTATAGTATACATATAGATTATGAGCATTCTCATATATATAATATATATATATAAGGCAAAGAAGTTTCACATCTTCCCCGTGTATATACTGATAGAATGTTTTTTTTACTATAAATCACGACTAACAACCCTGTATCTGGTGATCACGTGACCGAACTGTAATTGATAAAAAGATACCCTAATTATCTAGTCAACTACATTTTATGCTGATGTTGGTTATACAAGCAGTATCTTTAGAGGCAGTATTATGCGAAGAGAGGTACTTTTTTATATCAGCTGAGTCGTAAATTTAATTTAAATTAATTAATCAATGTAATTTAATATAAAACTAGCGGGCCCGGCAGACGTTGTCCCGCCCTGATTATAGAAGAAATCTGGACAAATTATATACCAAAACGTTCCTCGTGCATCACTTTATCCATTGGTGAAATCCGCATAAAGAGCCGTTCAGTAGTTTTTGAGTTTATCGCGAACAGACAGACAGACAAACGCGGTAGGGGACTTTGTTTTATACTATGTAATGATATCTAGAGACGAACATCATGAAAAAGCCTTAATAGAGATATAATTAAAAGAAAAAGAGACACGGCAGAGGAAAACGTTTCATTCCAATTTATTTCCACAGCCTGTAACAACATCACTGGTAGAGTTTTGTGTAGCTTCAAGTTTTTTGACATTGATATATCTTGAGAGTCAATATCCGACGGTTACTGCATTCACAGATTAATCTGATTTAATAAGAATGTTATCATTATCCTCACGTATATTTATCCCTGTTTCACTCTCATCTGATTTGCCTGTTGGATCTTCTCTACGCTTTTTCTTTACTTTAATATACTCCACGTGTTCTACTCGTCTCTTGGCATCGCCACGCTTTCTGCAACATCTAGAAATTCTCCTCCAGCATCGTTTACAGCAATCACAGAAACTGCATTGTGTACAGCTTTGACAGCAAAACACTTTTCTACAGCAGTCTTTGCATTTACCCATTATTTACGTGGAGTTGGAAGTTATTGCATTTTCTTTTCTATTATTGTTTATGTGCCAAAAATTTGGTTTGACTTTGAATGTAAAAAATATATTGAATATCATACATTTTTATAATTTAATACGCAACATTTATCTCATTTCTAGCCGTATGTTGACGAATATTTGACAACGTCATTATTTGATATTCATTTTGATTTTAATGACACGTCGTGAGTTGATCATTCTGCGTGTAAAGAAATAAGTAACAAATGCATTGCAGCAGTTTTTGGCGGGATCTTGGAATGCCGTGTATAATAGTGGTCTTTATATTTTATCCATAATTTTGTTTTATATGGCGCTATATTTTTTATAATTAGTGGTGTTTTACGTAATATAGTTTGGTTATCGGACACAAGTGAAGTGGATAGGAAATAATAACACGATGCGTGGATTCCGTTTGCCACAGAAACTCCCTGGAAAGTTCTAACAAGGAGGCCACCCTCTTGTTAATTCATTGAAATGATCACAACAAACTTGTAATACTACTCGAAAATGCCAGTAATAATGTACTAGAAGATTTTTTTGTCATAAATAATATATAATAATAATATAGTACACAAAATGCTTATTGGGAAGTAAAAATATGAGAATATATTTACAAGATTAATCAACATTGATCCAAATAACTTGAAGAAAAAATATATACAGCTTATAGTCTTTAAAATTTTAATTAATTATTGCAAACTCACGATACACTTACAGACACACAAACAACAAAGAGACAAACACACAAGAAGTAAATACAAGCGAATAAAACACAACATTGTTACTACAACACATTTTATAAAAAGCGGGGCTACTATAAAATGTAAAATGTGACATTTATATGCAAGTTTAAATCAATATTTGATTAGTTTTGATTGGAATTTTGTTTGCTTTGGATGCTAACTGTCTGATCAATTATTATTTATAGGAAATTAATGTAAATCTACAACCCGTATTCTTCTGTTATGTTTATTAGCAATCAGAACAGCATAATTCATTGTATTCATCTAAATCCGTTCCGGCTTTTGCAAAACTGAAGTAAAGATAATTCTTAGAGACTCGAAAAGATAGCAATTTCAACGTTGGTGTTATCCGGAGAGTCGCAAGCTTGATATTATAATTATGAGGACCGATGAATGTGGAATCCGATTTTGATTGACATCTCTTGTGGTTGAATTGATTTGTGTTGAAGCTGTGAAAGATATTTTTGGTATATTATTGACAGTAGATGATGAATTCAAGCCGTATATAATGTTGATATACGAAATTTTAAGTGGGGATTACACAGTGTTTAAGCTTATGAAAATTACCTTGAAGCACGAATCACTTATATATGTTCTAATAGATTTCTACTTTCAAAGAAAAATACTGTTATTAATAATTGAAGGACTAAGTGAGATAGATACATTGAGATGTCTTGACAGATTCTTTTCATACAAGAAATGAATTTATTTCTAAATAGTTTGTCTTAAGTAAAACTAAAATAAATTGCGTAAATAACATATTATGTTTCATAATATTTATGATTAGTTTCTTTTTATTTCGTAGCTAAAATAGATACTTTCAAAATGGATAAACAAAATATGATGGACAAACTATTGATAAATATCCAAAAGTTTAAAATAAATATAATTACGCACCAGCTCCAATAAATTCGTTTGAACGCACCGCAAATTTTGAAAGGCATCTTGGTTCATTGTGTCATTGAGTTGAAAATGTCACGGCGTAACGTATATAAAAAAAATCAATTGTAAAGAGGTCCCTTCATACGTATATATTTCATAAGGTTATAATATCCAAGTTCATAAAGAATGTACACGTATACTTTGCTAATTGATGTCGGGAGTTGAAAAGGGTATTTTTTATGAAGGTCTCAGAATTCATAACTAAGGTCTTTAGCGGAGTTATTTACGGCTTTTGTAGGGAAAATAAAAATTACAAACTTCTTTATAACGTGCAGGATTAAAAGTTTGCGAGGGCCCCGGGTGTCGTGTATTTTTTTTTTTCTTTCCGTTTTTTTAATATATCATCGTGGACGCTGGGTAACTTCCGACTAATTGTGTTTAAAGTCGCTTTATTCGTAGGATTAAGCTTATGTTTATTTTTGTGTTGTGTAAATTGATAAATTTTGGATTATTTACTTTAGTCTATTGTCAGTATTATTATAAGATTCTTAGTACTATTACAATAAAGCGATACCATACAATACTTAGAATTTCGTGAAGCGTTTTATAAGTCATCATATCAGCCTGTAAGAGTCCCATTGCAGTGTCATAGGCCTGTTTCTAAAGGACGGTATAGACATAATCACCACGGCAGCTTACGATTTATTGACGATTTCAAGCTCCAAGAAGTCCACAGTTCTGTGTTGTCCCACATAAAATAAGACTAAAAGAATATCTCTCAGATTTAGGTTACTTTACGATGTTTTCCTTCAGCTTCAGCCGATAGTGTTGCTAAATTAAATTAGTAGGTAAATGTACGTGAATTCCGAAAAGTTCGTTGGTACATGCCAGGGTTCGAACGTGCGGATATTGGATTGATATTCCACCGGTCATACCATTAGATCACCACGACTTTTTTGTACAAGTATATTTTATTGTGTATTGTATGTATATATATATATATTTTTAATAATAGGTCTTTACCTATGAAATTGCCGTTCTGCAGTATTGGCCATTTCAAATCAAAATAATTTTTGTTTGGCTAAGAATTCTAATTTCAAATTAATTTTATTTTAAAAACATGGAATTCTTTTTCCAAAAGTAGTCATTTGTTTATTGATTAGTGTTACATTTTCATCGTATTTCAATCTTTTTTGTCATCATGGATACGTTAAAAATACGAGTAATTATGGAATATGAGTACCGTACCTTGCCTGCGCCTACAGACTACAACTTTTTCCAGAATTTGGATAACTCCTTGGCGGGAAAAAAATTGAATACCCGAGAGGCAGTACAAAATGCCTTTGAAGAATTTGTTGCCTCCCGTCCAGCTGATTTCTTTAAGAAGGGCATCAATAAACTGCCACTGCGTTGGCAAAGATGCATTGATTGCATGGGTGATTACTTCGATTAATACAAATAAAAAATACATGAAAAAAATTCGCTTAAATTTTTTTCATACAAAACGGCAATTTCATAGGTAAAGACCTAATATTATAGTGGACAAACCACCATGCGGGTCACCTCACGGTAAGTGATCACCGCCGTCCATAGGCGCCAGCAACACCAGGAAGTCGCAAGCGCGTTGCCGGCCTGTGTTTGAAGGAGGGGGAATGGGGAGGGGCGAGAGTGCGGGGAGGTGAGTATCCGGCGCTCTCACTGACCGAACGAAACGCAACATCGCAAGCACTGCTACTTCACGTCGGTTTTCTGTGAGAGGGTGGTACTACGCCAGACGAGCCGCCCCATTCATGCTGAAACCAATATTAGTTCCAGCGTGGCTCTACCACCTACAAAATATATCTTCTTCTGATAACCTATAACAAAATAACCATCTTTAAATTTTTTGTCTATGACTGTGTGTAATCTCAAGTAATCTCGGAAACGGTTAGACCTATTTTCACGAGACTTCACTGGCTGATAACTGATGTTATGAGGAGCAATTTAGGGTGCCTTTATTTTAGAAAAAAATAAGATATAAATTAAAAAAACAGTGTCCGGAAACACGCGCCTCACACACACTTTTATATTAAACAAACATGTTTTTGCTAAATTTCAAGCGGTCGAAGCCGCGGGTAACAGCGAACCTTTGAAATAAAATTATTAAAACGTATCTGCTTGTATTTCAAATGAGTGCTTCCACATCCACAATCGAGTTTCATTAGGATTATTGATCGATGGTGAAAGAAATCATCCTGATAAATCGTGTAGCCTTGACCAGTGTTCTCGTAATATCATTATATAATGAGAGCTATATGTCTTAGACAGCGAAATATAAAAGCACATCTTAAGGAATTAAACGTATGAAAGAAGTATTTAGTCAACATGGTGTACGACTTAATAGACATAGTAACAGATAGCGCAAGTCATTACACTATAGGAAGATGCTATAATATATGCAAATGGCAGCAAATGTCAGTTCTGCTGTGACATTTGTAAAGTAAACAGATACAAAATATACGTCAATAAGACATGAATCGCTATAGTCCATAAGAACGTGAAATATTTGTTTGGATTCTTTTGCAGAAGAATTCATCGGTGATGGTGGCGCTGCTTGAATTTAGAAATATAGATTTTTCACTTGTCCAATATCAACTGGGCAAGCACTACGGCATTTAAGTGCTCATCTAGAAGGTTATGGGACAATATGAAATGCTGCCAGGTCTAACCGGCGCCAGAGCATGTAGTTTCAACGGCATGGAGCAACGGCGCATACTGCACGACCCAGAACAAAAATTCTGAGGACAACATTTCTGGATTTGCACTGGTCGTGAAGATCGCTCAATTTAACCGCCTCAGACTTCTTTTTTTTTTGTTTTTTTTTTTAAGTCACGAGTCTACGTCAACAAGCCTCAAAGAGAATATCCGGAAAGAATGCAAGAAGGTAAAAGTTCTTGCAAGACTGATGAAAAATGTTATAAAACGGACCCTGATGAGCAGTTGTGGCGGTGGCTACTTGGCTGATATCATTTTCTTCACTTAATGGCAAAAAATTAAGATACCAAATAAATACAATCAAGAGAAGAATTAAAGCGTTTCATTAAAAAAAAACTACAGTTAAAGAACATGAAGTGACAAAATTTGCGCCACCTTGTATAATCATTACGTCAATACTCGATGTAAAATAATATATTTCAATATAGATTACTACTTTAAAATAAGTGCAGAACATAAAAGTTTTAACTCAGTTGAACATTAATTAGGACAATTATTGCGGCTTGTTTATGAAATACCGAAATTTCCCCGAACAAATTATTTATCTATAATTAAATTTGTTTTGTTGTACTGAATAGAGAAAACCGATGTTCACCTAAAATTTATGTAGTCCGTTATTAAGTCCCGAGAACTCTTTGATGATCAATACATTTTGCACCAGTTGAAGGGTTCAAATTACCTCATTATATCTTTCTACCCTATTAATAATAAGTATGAAATTTATAGCTTTAATATAATTAATTTGATATCGTTTGGAATTTAAGGCATTTCCAAAATGTATATAATGTAATGTATACAATGGCTATGTTATCTGGAGCGGTCTTATTTGGATTGATATCTATCACTTCATCAATACTATCATAAATTAACAAATAAGATTGCGTAAGGAAAAATCGAATTTAATGCCTTATGTTGCCAATTTTTTATTACCATTTCCAAGAGCTGTCGAGCATTAAATGAAAAAAGAAATATGCGGGACGCTAAGCTTTTAGTGACGGTATATCTTCTATACATATAATAAGAATGTAAATCTAACGTGTCTGTACTTTTTTGATTTTCGTGAAAAAAATTGTTGCACGTGTCTAGGAATAAGTAATAGAATACATTTCAATTATTTTTGAAAATGTCGGTCTGTTTGTTTGTATGAACACACATCACTGCTAAAGTACTGGGTTCACAATAAAACCTCAAATCACAAATCATAAACCATATATTCGGGAATAACTTAGTCTTTATTTCATTAAAATCGGCCAACTCTATCAAAAGTTATTGTAATTTGAATGACGGCTCGAGGTAAGTGCGAGAGAAGAGTAGTAATCTATACTAATATCATATAGCTTATTTGTTTGGTTGAACGCGCTAAACTTGGAACTACTTGTCCGATTTGAAAAATTATTTCAGTGTTAGATAGATCATTTATCGAGAAAGGCTATAAGTTATATATCATCACGCTAATACCAATAGGAGGACAAAGTAACTATTCCACGCCAACTATTCCTGTGTTAACAACAGAGAACGCATTGTTGTAGCTTGTGGTCGTCGAGAACTTTTCAGAAATAGTATTGCTAAGTTAATATCGATTTTAAACAGGATCAACGCGCTGGTACAACTTTCCTCTGATATCGCGCATTAATGTTTTTGAATTATAGGCTGTTCTATTTGAAGTCCTCCCCCCCTATGATATTCGTCTAGAATATCCACTCCTTTTTGAGAGGGAGTATATAAACAAAAGTTGAAGTGTAGTAGAAGTTAATAATGTAAGATTATAACACATTAACAGAAAGACTGTGTTTACTTTTGTCATGGATGGATGTTGGACGTTGCATATGCTGTCTGTTAGTTTATTGCGAAAATAAATACTTCTTTTTCCATAAACTGCACTTTATTTCTGTCAATGTTTTCATAATTATAATTACTTTGGTTCAGTTTTAGATTCTGTGCAAGATTTAACTACAAGTGTACCGCTGTCAAACTTTTTTCTGTCACAAAGCAAATAAAGGTGTTGCATTTCGATTTCAAAGGTATGGTTTATACATGAGGGATTCTAACTTAGTCCTTAAGAGTAGAACTATATTATAATCAGGCCGCAAGATTGTGATACTTTAGACGGTGATTATACAGAGCGACTGATTGCAGTTACCACTTAACATCACGTGAATTGTGTGCCTTTTTAATTATAATATAAACAAAATTCCTGAATTACATAATAATCCTGAATAATAAAAAAAAAAGATTCCAGATAGCTATGTTTTAAATCTGCAGACAATGCCTTCGGGTATTTTTAATTAGAGTGGAAGGAATTAAGAAAACTCATCTCTGATAATATAAAAACCATTTAATATCGTAACAGATGAATTATAATGAGTATTATAACGGCAAATAAAACTTGCTTCAAGAGCGTCTGAACAAATTTAATTGGCCATAAATAATGGTTTAGGTGCTTACCGAATAAAATTTGTGTCGAGTTTTAACAACTTTGATAAAGCTTTAAGTGTTTACACAAACGGTTCGAATATAATAAACGAATATTCTTGTATTAATTTGTTATTTGCAAATAAAAAATGTCGACGTCAGAATATTTCTAGTAAAATCTATCTATACTATAATAAAACTGTAACAAAGCCAAATCTGTACATAAAATATTTTTTGAAAGTTTTGATCGGGGTAGACTTTATCGTTGTAGAAGCCAAAAATAATTCTTTTACAATTTTTACCTGTCTATCTGTCTTTCCGCCTCTGTGAACACGCATCACGCTGAAAGTACGGAACCGATTATGACGAAGCTTGACACATTGATAACTATTATTACAAGGTTACATCTAGGATACTTTTTGTCTCATAAAACGCGAGGGGTTCTCCAGGATAACGAAAGACAAAAATTTGTAGTTAATATAACTAGACTTTTTTGCGACTCCTTAGTACAAGAGCCAGCAACGTTGGATGGACGAGACTTTTAGAAAAGCTGGTTCTTTAATATGAAGATATATTATGCCTTTCCAAACAGGATTCAGGATATCTGGTAGCCGGTTAACGTTGTGTTTTCTTAATGCGCATCACAGCTTTACAGGACAAAAATTCGATTTATAAAAAAATTTGGGAACATTTTGTTTCAATAACTTTGAAACGCTATTAAAATCATAAATTTATCAATGCCAGACAATTTTGTTATTGACAATAATGTGAGGAAACTCTTTCTGTAATTTTTTTATTTGATTTCTACAATATAAAGATTCGAAAGGAACATTTAATAATCTATATATATATTAGAGATTCCCACCTATATATTGACTCATCACGATATCTCAGGAACCATAAGGCGTAGCGACTTGAAATATGGTAGGAATATTCCTTTCGCCGAGTAGAGGTCAGCTAAGAACGGATTTTACGAAATTCCACCCACAAGGGGGGTTGCGGGGGAATCAGGGCGGGACAACGTCAGCCGGGCCCGCTAGTCTCATATAAAATTATCGTATGGAAATTTTGTTTTACCTCTTTAGTTACAAATTAATAAATATGTATATACTGTGTTTAATACAAGTAATAGCTTTCACGATAAAAAGACAAAAGGCGGTGATGCTATTACAAAGGTTATGCTATATCACATCAAAGATGAAATGATATAAAAACAGATGTGTATACAGCAACGACAAAATATCAATCCCTCAAATTGATTATTATAAGCAATATCGATTTGAGAAAACAGTTCCACCAACGGTCATTAGACTCCAGAATAAGCATACTATAATAAATAGATGATATACATAGACAGATCATTCATAGAACCGACAATTAAGCTTTTGGCTCAATCTTAGAGCCAACTACGACTGTGCTAAGGAATTGACTTAATGTTAGAAGTTACAGGTAAAGTTGTGATGCAATAGGAATCGATACACGACCCCGGGGCATTGCCAGGAGCTATACGTCAACAGGAGGGGCGGAGGAAATTGCCAATTAATTAGTTATCGATTAAACCCACTTTTTATAGTTGCTGGTTTTTTTTCTGAATTCCCGTGGGACATCAAACATACTTTTCACGTATTTGTAGGACCAGTGTTCGCGAAATCGTCTATTAACATATTTAATGAGAGAGGAATTTTTGAAACATCGAAGAATTTCTACTCATGCTAATTTTAAGGTCCTTAAATTTCTTATGAATATATCAATATTTCTTATGAAGAAGCAAAGTGATAATAATATTGCGTATGACAGGTATTGTGAAAATCATGTTTTTTTTATGTAGAAATCATAAGACAAAAGATGGTTGAAATTAAGATCGGCCAGTTGCAAGGGAGTTAAGAGGTTGAAATAAAACTTGGCAAAAGAAGAAGATGGATTATGGATCACAGAATTTTTGCACTGGTGACCTTAAAGCTAAAAATATATAGCTGGACAGAAGATTGCTAAATCTAATAATCTAAGAATATATAAAGACGGGGTGGTGACAATCTTTGGATACGAATAGTACAAATTCTTGATGGATGTAGCGAAGAAAATGATATTATAAATGGGTAAGTGTACTTTAAACTATAATAAGATGGAATGTGTCTAAGATTACTTCTTTCTTTACTTTACTCTTTGATTTATCAGTTTTTGATACAGTTACCCTGCTGAATATTTAAAATCAGCTCAAACTTATATCAATATCGAGATATCGGGTTGTTGCAATATTTTTTTTACATAGTACATAGTACATACACACTGAGGAATGGAAAGCATGATATAAACGTGTTACTTTCCACATTTTAATTTCATATTTATTCTTAGTAATGTTCCTATATCATTTATTTGATTAGTTTCTATTAGTAACTGTAATTGTTATTATAATAATTGTTATTACTCAGTAAATTCCTAACCTGACTCTATGTTGACGTTCCAATTCATTGTTCCATCCGAATTGAAGCGAAGTTACACATATAAACCACAAATTCCAACACACTGATGATGCGGTCGTACCAATAGAATGGCTACAACGAGGTCAACTATCAAATAGAACATTGTTTGCACTGTAATAAGTTATGATCAGGTTTGCCAGTATCCAAGCGAAAGGTGGCGAAATGTTTAGAATTTTTGTATTAAAATGAAATGTTAAAAGGGCTGTCAGGATTTTTTTCATTTAAAATAGTTTACACAATTCGCTTATCTAGCAAAATTAAAAAAGTCAATTAAAATGCTTTTATTTCTAAAAACGGGTAAAAAGAACGGCATTATTTTGGAGTTACACCATTATAGTTATGCAGTAGGTACCGTTTATACTTTAGAAAACTGTAATTGGAGAGCCGGATGCTTTTCGACAGCAGAAAACAAAGTAAAACTCATATTAAAATCTAACTTTGTCCGAACAGATGTACGACTTACCATTTGTTACAAGAAAACATTTTTAATAACGCACGTTGAGAAAGTGATACTTACTGGGCTTTAAATGAAATTCACTAAAACGAAATTTTAAATTCAGATTCGACCTTCTTAATTTTAGTAATCAATTCTTATGATTTTAAATTATTACAGCCTTTATTAAACGAGTAATTGTTTCGTATTAAAAAAATGGTATTTTCTGATGACTTCAGTGTTTTATAAAATGGTGACATTCTTGTCAGCATTTTTCAGGGAGATTTTAATCACATCCTAGAACTTATGATCCATATTATTTTTTCTAATTCACTTCATTTGTACACAATAAACAAATTATGCCACTTTTAAAAGTTAAATAACGACAAAATATTCTCTGTAATTAACCTGTCTAGATGCTTATATTAAAAACTCGTCAAGTCTTTGTGTTTATGGAAATTTTGTCGACCTGACACTTTGTTTTTTACCAGCACGATAACAAGATAATGAACACACAAGGACAATAATTGTTTATTTGGGATATCTGGCTAATTGAATTACGTTCTTTTTTCGAACTGACTACGGTATTGGTCTAGCGATGCCTTCTAAGCTTTACGAAGTTGCATTGAATTACGTCGGACCAATAGCCGCATGTCATTTAAAGACAGCGATCACATGAAAGCGCGAACTATTTGTACTGTAGCGACATCTCTTAATGATAAATATAAATATTATTAGTGAAATTCAGTATTGTCTCGAACAATTCCTATTATCGTATACGTAGTCTATGAATTAGTTGCAAGGGATCGTAAAAATACATTAAATATACTCTGAAATAAATATAATATAACAAAATATATACTATAATGTAGCCAGATAATACAACGATAATTTATAAAAGAATAATGTAAAGCGATTCAGTAGATACAAATATAAAAGATAAAAATATCTATTTAACGATAGAGATTTGATTCTATGAAATTTTTTGTCTAAAATTTATAGCTTAATGAGATCAATCCATTCATTTTAACTAAATATAATTTCTTTACAAATTGCAGGTGACAATAACATTTTTTTTTTCTATGTTAATTGTATGGGATAATATAAAGTTCGATGGATGACCTCTTAAAATTGAAATTAAGAGCTGTCCTATAGACATATTTTTGTTTGGATATATCCTATAACATATAGAGGTGAGAGCGAAAAGGAAAAAAAATTTTTTTTTTGATATATTTATAAATTATTACCTATCGAGTCTCGCGCCATATGTTTATTGCTCTGTCACTTCTTAAGCCACTGTATATAACACAGTACCATAAATAAGCTACAACGCGAAATTGCTGTATTAAAGCATTCAAAACAAAGTTCTCAAACATTTCTCACGCCTCAGCTTTTGTATTCAGCAATAATAACAAAGGAGTTTAACTTATAAATTATTTTAAAGTAAACATTTCTTTGGTACTTAATTGAGTTAACACTGTATTACTTAATTGCTGCATACTTTTATTTAATTTGTTTTTAATCTCTTGATTGTTTATTTTAATTGCAAAAGAATATTTTATAATCCTTGGTTTCGTTACAAATGATTACACTTACTTTAGTCCTTCAAGGTGAATTAATCAATGGCGCAGTAGTGATGCTCGTTTTGAGATTGCCAAAATTAACTGTTTCGATTTTTTTTATTTATGTCTACATACTACAAGGAGTGGACGCTAATACATTGCAGCGACTCACGATACAGCGAAGCGTAATATTGGCAGTACAAAGTAGAAGAAACTACGATTTCATTTAAATTTTTAACATCCATTGCACATCAGAGTAGTTATCCGAAATGATAAGTAGTGATTATTTGATATAATAAGGGCTTTTTTTTAATTGTTTATATTCATTTTTAAAATGATCCATTCAAATTTATATGCAGTAGAATGTAACTGAAACAAAATACTTAGAGATAAATGATGCTAGATTATATGTTAAGATCTAACAATATGATTTTCATGATTTCGTAGTATCACTTAATTTCCAATAGTCTCTTAGAGAACCTATACATTTAATATCGTGCATACCCACCGGCTGCCATTGTAACACGTTCTATGTATAGCAAACAACTGATTATAATCAAGAATTGTTATTATTGGGTATTCACTATGAATAATTGAATACGGGTAATTAGTAATAAAAATTACGCATTCAGTATGCTCGCCTAGTGCATGCATAGCTTCGATATAATAATGTAATAATTTCAGATGTTAAATTCACTGTTAAACAACCTAACATTTTGGATATATTTGTCCACTTAACGCTTTCGAACCGTACAAAATATGTACGCGGTAAGAAGACACTCGAGTTGAGTGGTGGAGCGCGTTATTGCGTGCAGCCACATGTACGTACGTGACCTAATAGAAATCTGACCTCATACGATATAGGTCATGCCTTGATTGCTTCGAAAGGGAACCGTTTGTGGAATTGGTATTTTTTTTTTTGTTTACACTTCTCTAAATGATTTTTTTCTGCAACTATTTGGACGTTCGTAAATTATATGGTACTAATAACCGCACTCGGCATCATTCGCGTTAAATTACAATATAGAACTTTATAGGAATAATACGTATAATAGCGCCATCATTTGATGTGGAATAAAAAAATCATCGTTTATCATCTTACTTTTATCCCACCTAAGTAGGGTCGGCATAACATGATTTTCTTTTCCACTCTCCCCTGCTACAAGTATTTTCAGTATTTACACCTTGTTCACACAATTGATTCTGATCATCCTCTACTTCTATATCCGTCCACCGTCGTACTCAAAACTTTTCTAGTTACATGGTTATCATCTCTCTTCATGACATGCCCATACCATGCTAACCTATTACTCCTCAATTATTCTGTTACTGATGCTATTTTCAAGTTTCCTTAGACATACTCATTCTTAATCATATCCATTCTAGTTACACTTTATATCCACCTTAACGTTCGCGTCTCTGCCACATGTAGTTTTCTTTCCTCCGTCTCTTTCGTAGCCCAGCACTCAGATGCAAACAACATGACTGATCTGGTAATCTATACTAATATTATAAAGAGGTAAAGTTTGTGACGTTGTGAGTTTGTGAGTTTGTGAGGTTGTGACGTTGTGACGTTGTGGCGTTGCAAGGGGTAATCTCAGGAACTACTGGTCCGATTTGAATAATTCTTTCAGTGTTATATAGCTCATTCATCGAGAATGGTTATAGGCTATATATCATCACGCTAAGGCCAGTAGGAGCGGAGCACAGATGAAAAATGTTTCAAAATCGAGATGTTTTTTTTTTTGAGAGCTTCTGCTGTGTGTCAGCATTAGCCCAGAGAACTATTACTACGCGGACGAAGTCGCGAGCAGGGGCTATAATCTATATACTAATATTATAAAGAGGTAAAGTTTGTGAGTTTGTGACGTTGTAGGGGGTAATCTCAGGAACTACTAAACCAATTTCTTTTACCAATATAAAGCCACGATATTTGTGAGTGTCATAGGCTATATATCATCACGCTAAAGGCAATATGAGTGGAGCTACAATGAAAAATGTTTTAAAATCGGGGTTTTTTTCCTTTTGAGAGCTTCCGCTGCGTCTTAGCCCAAAATAACTATTCCACGCGTGCGAAGTCGCGGACAGAAGCTATTAACTAATTATATTATCTATAATCTATACTAATATTATAAAGAGGTAAAGTTTGTGAGGTAGTAGAGGGTAATACCTGGGGAGTCGGAGAAAACTGGTCGAACCAAAACGTTTCTTACGAACGCTGCCTTTATTATGAGATATATATTATTGACTTCTAGAGAAAAGTTGTAGCGTGATAATGCCTATTACCGCCCAACGAAGCGGGCACGGGTCGGCTAGTAGTTTTATAATGTGGAATAATGAATTAAATAGCATAAAAACAGGTATGCCAACTTGATTGATTGGTGATTGTGAAGTGATTGGCCAAACTATGTTGGACTTGTTTAATCTCAGATGTCTACCAACATCCTTTTATATATATATATATAGACTACCAACGGCTCACAACTTTGTCCGTGTTAAATCCTAAGTAATATTAGATAGGCGAATGTGAGTTCGTTTGTTCATTACACTTTCACGCCCTGACTACACGGTCAGGCAAATAGAATAGGACAAAAGGTATTTCTTCATCCAGTAAACAGTACTGTTAACGAACATAAAAGCTAACAACGATAAAATATGGTAACGATAACGATAAATCAGGAATACAGACAAGTGTATAGGTATCTTTTGAAAAAAAAAAGTCAAGGCAGTTATAAGGAATACTGACAGAAGTGAACACTCAAAACAATGGAATAACATGTTATTTTTTAAATATCACGATTTTTGAATTCAAATTATTATCATTGGTCTGATTTTTACAACTATTGGCACTCCGAACAATAAATACAGTTTATTAATCAACTAAACATTATGATAGGCTGCAAAATATCAATACTACATGTACGCAGGTCGCTGTACTACGCGTCGCTAGTCTGAGGCGAGCGCAATACGGTCGGTCACGCTTTACTAGTATATCACTGTCGCGAAATCACAAGTTTTTATCCTGTCACATACCGCTCAACGTGCGTAAAGAAAGTTTTACTTCAAAAAGTAATAACAGATCAAATCAAAATAGCAAAAAGCCACAAGAACAAGCCAGTAATGAGTATGTAGAAGACAGATAATATATGCCTATCTATGTTCGAATGAATAGTACTTTCTTTATTTATTTTTTTTGGCAACCGATCTATAACCAATTATGTTATTACTACAATTGTCGAGCAGGTAATGATATTATAAGTTTCTTACGATCATTTCAATATTCTAACAAGATGGTAGCCGTCTTGTTTGATCTTTCCAGGGGGTTTTTATGACAAGTCAGAATCCATGCTCCGTGGTATTATATCTCATGCACTTATGCACAATAATCAAACTATATTACCTAAAACACTACCAATATTACAAAATATAGAGTCAAAACACAAGATTACGGATAAAATACGCTACATGACATATCAAAATTCGCGCCAAAAACTCGAATCGTACTTATATACCACCTTGTATTTCTTTTCTCTCCTTATTAATATTCAACTAGACACGAATGTCTTCCGCCAGTCTGCGGAAGTCATGTAACTCCCTAGAACTAGCTCCGCTTCTCCCGGAATTATTTAAGAAGGGCATAAAACAACTCGAAATCACCTAGTGGGAAAACTTTTATATTTTACACTTGTAGCCACTTCTGGAAACTTCCCAGACTTCACTATCGTACTGGCTTAAGACCATATGCGCTACGTCTTCGTAAGAGCATAAGCTGTACAGTTCTTTGAGAGGAATTTTAATAACATTCACCGCCTTTATTATTTCTATTACACTTTGTAGTCCATGGACCATAACTCGTACTTAGGATAAATATTTCGCATTTCGATATTTCCCACGTAATAAGTTAAATTATGAGTTATACACATGATAATGACGGCTATATATTAACAATCAATTATGTTATTAGATAAGATTTTCATATAAAACACACACTCTTCTATAAAAACACAAGGTACAGGTACACAACGTAGGTTCGAATCCTTGGAAATGTGTCGGAGCTTCCGGTAAAAGAAATCATTGAGACGACACCATAGCATGATACTAGGCTTTAGACTTTATCCGTCTGGCTGCTACCACCCTCAAGATAAAAACCTGCTTAGAAGCACCTGTCGGTGTGTTCTCTCTAAATTTGGAGTGTTTGCTATCTTAGATCACTTCGTCATTTAATATCAGATGAGGTTATGGTCAAACGCCAATACTTATGAAGTATACAAATAAATTAAAATGTTGTCTGTTATTCTGCTGGTGGGTTATTTGTTATTTTTTATCGTATTATTATCTGTAACGCTGACACTATAATGAAATTACTATTCGTTGCTCGTGTTGTGATTTTGAGTATGAGCAAAGTGAAGTGCTCTCCCTTTCACACCTTTCGATTATTGCATAACGCTGGCTTATTTCTACATCGTGATAATATAAGCTGAGCACAGTTATAGTCAATAATAACGGATAATGGTTTATAGGTGGTAGAAACACGCTGAAGCTATTACCGGTTTCAACATGAATGGGTCGGCTTGTCCAGAGTAGTACCACCCTCTCACAGAAAACCGACGTGAAGTAACAGTACTCGCATTGTTGCGTTTAGTTCGGTTAGTGAGAGCGCTGGAGGCCTAACTCCCCTCCCCTCTTCCCTCCCTCATTCCCCCTTCACCATAAACACAGGCTGGAAACGCACTTGCCACTCCCCTGGTGTTTCTAGTGTCTATGGACGGCGGTGATCACTTAACATCAGGTGACTCGCCTGCTTGTTTGCCTCCTATGATAAAAAAAAAACTAATAGCAGAATAATGATGTCTTTAATAGTTTGTTCTCCATTGCGTAGAAACAATGAATTACACTATTAGTCCTTATAATGATAACCACTTCTACTAATTGTTAGGTTCTTCTATCCTCTCAATACCATGATATTATTTGTAAAAAACTATTTTACATCTTTCGCCAATTTGAAAATTGCGTATAGCTTCAACGAAATGCTTTGAAATGACGTTTTATTAGTCTATAAAATTTTTACGTTGGCGATATATTTATAGTTCGAAAACTGTTTCTATTTTTTATACACTTTTTTTTTAATTTTCGTTAAAATATTATGAAATTGTTTTTCTTCTATCAAATTTGAATATTCAATATTTTATTACATGACTGTATTCTCGCTTCACTGTGAAAAAAACTTTTTTCTATTTTATGAAATTGCAAACTGCTATGCAATATGATGCTGAGTGGTTACTTTAACTTATTACTATGTATAATTGACTTCAAAATGACTGCAGTTCTAGGGTCATGTGTAATAGGTTTCTACTCTTTTGGACTCAGAACAGCTCATGTGCCAATGATGGTCCAATGCCAGCATGAGTACTGCTGCTTAATGGTTATGCTGCGAATTAGACCTCCAATCCGAGCGCCGAGCATTGGGAGGTGACCGCGAAACGTCATTACTTATCCCCCAATGGTATTACATCAGCAAACAATTATTATCCCTCCGATTGTTTAAATAGTGCGTCCTCGCCACTGATCACGCCGCTGTGGACAGGTTTTTTATCTTCGCTCCCGGAAACCTGCCGCGACCTCCTCGGCAGCGTCTCAAGCTTACGTTCGGTCACCCGGAGTGACGCCTTCGAGCATACTACTAGCACTATACAGTCAAACTGCATTTATTAGCTAACAATGTATACCACATTGCATTCCACACATGCACATATATATACATATACTAGAACTGAGAATTTTAAAATAATGTACGCTAACGAAACGATATACTCGTATACCCACACTTAGCAGGATTGTTTTTAGAATAGACAAACGATAGTTTTATTTGACATTCAAACTCAAGATAATGAGTACGGCGGCAGCGACGCTTCGATATTATCACTAAATGATAAACGAGAATGTTTGTAAAGACTGAAGGATATTCATAGCATTTTTACGCAGAAAGCACTGAACGTATTTTGAAGAAATTGAAAACTTAAGACTTAAAATTGAAGACTAAAATTTCAAAAGAAATCGTTTATATTGACCAAAACATAATTTACAGAGATATAACATACATACATACTTATATATAACCTACAGAGATATAAACGCGGACCAAGTCGCAGGCGGCTCATAGTGTATATTTTTGTATTTTATGTATTCACAAGTATTTATAGTATATATATTTGTGTTATAAAATAGCATCTAATTTTTAGATCCAGGTATAAAATCAAATAAAGTTCACCCCAATTCGCTTGATATAACACTCGTGAGGGTCGGGGCGAGCGCTCAGCCCGACAATTCTACTTCATTGGTTCTACGTGACTGAACCCTCGATACCTTGAAGATTGACCTCGCGTGTACACGTTAGAGTGTGAAAAAAAAGCGTATTTTTTATAATAATTATAACAGAGAATACTCAAATACGAATCTGCTGATGTCTGCTCAAATGCTACTGGTGGTCTTCTGCTTGCCCCGGAACACCATTTGTGCAGTCATGTTTATAAATTTTGTGACAGCTTCTACAAGCATTTATGGATATTGCTGAATCCTGTAAAGTCATTTTAGAAATATTATTGGATGAATGCATCTTAGAAATAGAGTTCGATTCAGGCTAAAGCTGGTATCTGGTATAGTTGATGGATTCTGATCAGAACTATAGATAATGCCTATAATTTATTATATCTAGTAACAATCTAATAGAGTAAAATCATTAATCTTTACCAAATCTATCTTTTGTCTCTACCGATATATCTTCTTTTTTCCTCTCGAACTGACTACGCTATTCACCTAGCAAGGTCTTACCAGCTTCACCGGACCACTACGGCGAGCGCTTAAAACACTCAGCCGATTTTATTTGACAACTAGCTCAAGGGTGCACGCCACACGTCGGCTTGGGCTGTTGCCTGATACATGCAATTCGCGACCTATCTGAGCTAACCTAAGCTAAGCTAACTATTCATATATATATGAGTTGTTGAAACATATATGTTTCCAAGCATACATACCTCAATAACTCTTATATATATTTCGTATCGGATAATTTGCTAAACTATTTCAGTTTGATAAGGGACAAAATAAAAACCTTACACTTTCATGTGTAAGCGTGTATGCGTACACGTGTGTGGAGGTGATATGTGTAAATTTGTTGCAGTGATGTAAGATTTTGTGTCACTGTACCGCGCGAGCAGCGCACTCAAGGGCTCCACGCCGAGGGAACGGACCTAGGCTTGAGCCGCTGTCGAGGGGGGCTTAATCTGGTGATATATCTTCTATTATATCTGTATTGTTTAATTATATTGGACGAACTCCCAATAATGAAAGACGAGAACAGTTATTAGCAACAACGCGTTATTTTAAGTATATAACAAACACATATTAATATGTAGTCTAAATATATAGAAATCCATTGTCATGATGTTTGTCCACGATTAACTCCGAAATTACTTACCCGTTCTTCATGAAAGTTGGCATTTATGTATAATTTGGTACAGCTTGATACAGGGCAATTTATGTTTCGATTATTGGCCTCAATATTTTTTTTATAAAAAATTAAATTATTGTCAATGTTAATTATTTTATTAATATTATTATTAATATTATTTTATTAATTGTAAGTTTCATCAGTCTCGAAAAGAAGGCACCTTAAATTAATTTATTGACAGAAAACTGTTGGACCGACTGTTATAGATATATCATAGATGGCGCTACGTTTTAATTTTTTTTTCAACTCCATTTCATTTTATGGTGCACGTGTGCTGTTAATCTATTTATTAGAAAGCGTTACTTTTTATGTATCATTTTTTTTCATAATTTTAACTCAAAATGCAACAGCAACAACAACAACTGAGCGACAGCAACGCGTGGTCAGGTCAGCTAGTTATTATTATAAACGAGAAACTTTGTTATGATGAATAGATGTTTTTTACTCATTTAAGCAAACACTACTACAACAGATTTTGATAAAATTAAAAATTGCAATAATGTAACTTACACATCAGAATAATACATAGGCTATAAGTAATAGTATACAGCCTTATACAGATGCTATAATTATATCCTATAAATTTGCCAAAATATAGCGATAATTGTCAAGTTGAGTTTGAAAAATCCTGCCATCGAAGAGCTAGATAGCGTACGCGTATAGCGTATATACGTAGATAATATATAGTGAGATATTTTAAGACACAGACGTATAATGTTGATTTTCACATAGATAAACACTTTAAGAGTGAACATATTTTTTATATTACGTTTGGTATAAATATATGTAATCAACGCTTAACTTAGCTCAACTTGTTTATTGCAAGTTAAGTTAAATGGAGCGTCCGAGTAAATTAACCAGCAATTAAAAATTATACAAAGTGGGGAGCACTACGTATAAATACGTTCTCTCTCTCCTTCCGTTTTCAAAGAAAATACGCTGTGGGATAATGAATCTTAAACTAACAACATTTTTTATTTTAGTTAGAACTAGCTACCCTTCCCGGCTTTGCATCAAAATCAAAAATTATTTATACACTTTAG
Source organism: Antheraea yamamai (assembly GCA_036509395.1). Lineage (NCBI taxonomy): Eukaryota > Metazoa > Arthropoda > Insecta > Lepidoptera > Saturniidae > Antheraea > Antheraea yamamai. The sequence goes on along the minus strand of AP028428.1, from coordinate 21,637,638 downwards.
GCTCTGACAAGGCACTATTGAACGTCGAAATTAGCACCGGTTCGGACAAACAACCCAGTCATCGAGAAAAATGCTTTGAAGCATGCCTACATCCATTCACCCATCTCCATCTTGACTCCTAAGGCCGCAGTTGGGACCTCGTAGGACCACGCCTGTCGGAGGAGCACACATAGTGTCGATTAGACAGTTTCTGCTCCCCCGGCCAAAAGGTTTAAGAAGGTACCGTGGGGTTTTATTCCGTGTGACTCGGGAATATCCGTCCTCTGCTGCTCAGCGGGATGGATATCCGTTAGGGATTTCCCTATGGAGAAAAAAAAAATGCTTACAATGTACTAATATGAGGCGCCATAAATATTCAGACGACTTAGATCCAATGTCTGGCCCTTTGATATTTACAGTTCATTAAAATTGTAAAAGCTACGCGAGAATCTTTATATAAACATTTTTTTTCTGTTTTGAGTGATTTTGAATCGGCTATATCGTCTAAGATATTCATTCAAGTGATATGCTGTTCACGATAAATTTGATCTACATTTAATGGCCAAGCGAACTATGTAATTTAATTACATATTAATTAATACCATATTATTATAACATATGAATACGAAAAACGATTCTGTATTGTAATACTTTTCGATTAATTACCTCAATATTGGTATTCTTAATACCGCTGCTTAGTACAAAATGCATCTCTGTACTATACTGGCTACTATATGAATTAAAAAGGGTAATAAATTATTTATCGCTTCATTCAATAATTAATTCATTCGCTACTTAATTTACCGATTTAGCCTTACTTCTTCTATTTTATTTTATTTTTTACAAAAAGGTACAATTACAGATAACAGATTGAAATTATATGGGTAACAAAACTATTATAACATAATAAATCTGAAATCCAATTATAAAATTGTACACAACATTATCAATTTTAACAATAACCACAGTTAGCCTAGTGTGATGACAAAATAAATATTGGGGATACACAACTATTATATGTCTATGTCTCTAATACAATATGTCTTAAATTTTTTAAAGCTGTCATTAAATATGTCTTTGTGAACACAGAATTCGTTATAGTACTTGCACATTCGATACAGCGGATTGTTTTTTGAAACGTTGTTATTAACTGCTGGTAAATTAAATAATTGATGAGCTCGTACTGAGTGAGTTGGTATTCTGAAATTGATTTGCCCGAGTAGATCACTACCAAAGGTACCGTTTACTATTTTGTAAAGTATACATAAGTCAGCTACAGATCTTCGATGTTCAAGGCTTTTAAGATTGAATTTTTGAAGTCTATCTTTGTATTCGGTGATTCTATTTCTGATACCAAGCTTACTGCACAGTATCCTTAAAAAGCGTCGCTGGATGGACTCAATCATGTCTATATGACTTTTATAGAACGGGGACCATACTGATGAACAATACTCTAGAATGCTACGAACCAAAGTAATATACAAAATGGTCCATGATTTAATAGATTTAAGTGGTTTGGCTGTACGTATAATAAACCCGATCATTCTATTGGCCTTGCTTGTGATATGGTCGAGGTGTGGTCTAAATGATAATTTAGAATCAATCATGACACCTAGATCTCGCACTACGTCTGTTCGACCAATATTGACTCCTTCAATGTTATAATTGAAAGTATAACGAATTTTGTTTTTAGTGAATGTCGTGGTTTTACATTTTTGTATATTTAGTACCATACCATTTTCGATACACCAAGATTGTATAATGTTGAGGTTGTTTTGGAGCTGAAATGTGTCGTTGTCTCCATAAATCTTTTGAAAAATTTTGATATCGTCCGCATATGCCAGGCATTTGCAATTTAATAAATCCAGATCATTAATAAATGCCAAGAATAAAAGAGGGCCTAGATTAGAACCTTGTGGTACACCTGATGTAGCAAGAAATGGTACCGAGTCAAAACCGAAAAGTACAACCAACTGTGACCTGTTTGATAAATATGAACTTATCCATCTGTAAAGGTCACCGTGGATACCTAGATGAGCCAGTTTTGCTAAAAGAACAGAGTAATTGACACGATCAAAAGCCTTTGAAAAGTCTGTATAAATGGCATCAACCTGTATTTTCTCATTAAAAGATTGACATAGATAAGTTATGTATTCAATGAGATTGGAGCTCGTAGAGCGTCCCGAGACAAAGCCATGTTGTTTTGGACTGATCTTATGTCGTAAATGATTATAAAGACGGTCATATACTAAGCTTTCAAAAACCTTTGCAAAGCAGCTCAGAATACATATTGGGCGGTAGTTTTTAACCTTTTTTTTATCACCTGACTTATATATGGGAGTTATTTTGGTTATTTTCCATTGAGAAGGGAAAGTACCACTTTTTAAAGATTTATTAAAAATTACTGTTAAGGGTATTACTAGAGCTTCTGCACATTGACGAATAAAGAAAGGGGGAATACCGTCTGGTCCAGCACTTTTTGTGATGTCAACATTTTTTAATCGACCGTAGACATACTGCATTGGTATCTGTAACTCATATAAAGAATGATTTGAAGGAATAAAGTTAGGTGTATAGTTTACTACGGGACAGTTATCGTAAACAGAAGAAAAGTAATTTGCGAAGAGATTGACAACGTCGCTACCTGTGTCAGCTACATTATTTTTATAAGACATAGTATTAGGAATAAAATTCGTCAATTTTTTACTTTTAGTGTATCGCCAGAAAGCTTTTATATTTGAATTTAAATCAGCTTCAATATTCGATATATAGGTTTTGTAACAATAACTTGTTAATACCTTTACTCTAGTCCGCAACGAGGAGTAAGTATCATAATCTCGTGGGTTTCCATAGATTTTGTATCTTGAATGATATTTATCTTTAAGTCTGAATAACCTAATTAAGTCTTTTGAAAACCAGTTTGGGTAATTACTTTTTTTCTGCTTCATTTTAGGTGTATGTTTTTCAATTATTAAATGGATTGTGTTGTAAAATAATTGAACATAATCATCACATTCAAGGTCAATGTTTTGATCCCAATCTATACTGTCGAGTTCTTTTATGCAAGCGTCGTAATTAGTTTTATGAAAACAGAGCCTATCAGATACTGGATTATATTTAAGAGGTGTGAGTATATTATTTAGCTTAATTTCTAGCGGGGGGTGGTGTATATCTGGTCTGTAGATTGGTTCTGCTTGTGTAAGCGAATAAATGACTGGATTATCAACGATAGTCAAGTCTAACATTCTGTTGTTTTGATTGATTACATAGTTCAACTGGTGTAAGGTTGTATTGTGGATCAAATCATAAAGTGACTTAGATTTATCGCAAGTATGTGTCAGAGGATAGCTATTGTCTAACGACCATTTCATATCACCCAAATTAAAATCCCCGATTATACAAGTGGTAACATTAGTAGAAGACGCATGTACTATTTCATTACACCTACTAATAAATTCGTCAAAGATAACAGTTGGTATGTAATTTGGTATATATACGGTGCATAAATTTAACAACAGCCTCTAATTTATTCTAATTTCTAACCAAAGATCTTCTAACCAGTCTGATTGCCAATTATTTTTTACTACTACATCGAGATCTTTGGACAAAGCTACAAGTACACCGCCACCATGGTGCTTATTATAACGATTCAGAAAAGTGTTATCCCGGTCTCGTCGTAATACTTGATATCTACTGTCAAATATCTCTGAGGAAAATATGGAGCAGTCTAACCAGGTTTCACAAAGACATATTATATCGTAATTATTACATAATATTGCATTATATATGTCGCTAGTTTTACTCTTCATACCACGAATGTTTTGGTAGTAAATTGAGAGAGCCATTTTGATTCTACTTAGTTTTACTAAAACATTTAGAAAGAAATACCCATTATAGTTATGAATGGAAACTTAAATGGAGTTAAGAGTGCTCAAGTTCTTTATGAGAATGTGTTTGGAGTTCGGATCCTTTCTCATGTAAATACGACCATTTCGTACCCAGACAAACTTATAACCGAGGTCTTTTGCCTTTCTTCGTGTAAGAGCGTGTATATGCTTATTAGTAGGAGACAGGTGTTCAGCCACAAATATTGGTTTCTTTTCTCCCGCTAGCCCTAGGATCGCTGTATTAAGCTTATTAGCATGGTTGGATTTGTTGTACCTGTGTACAGCGGAATAGAACTCATCTCGACAAATTTTGTTTCGAAATTTTACCACAATAGTACGAGGCAAATTATTGTCTTTGTTCTGTTTAGCAACTCTAGTACAGCTTACTATATCATTGTCACTCAGTTTGTGGTTGAGTACCTTTGCACATTGTTGTAAAACGGTAGGGAGATTTCTATTCCTTAGTTATTTCTTTTCATTCGTTATTTCCTTCACTTATTCTTTTTTTAATTTTATTATTAAAATCACTTATTATCTTAATTATTAAAGCACATAATATTTAGTTTTAATGACTGTAAAATATGACTAGACGTTCCGTTTTTTTTTTAATATTGTACAAGTAAACGAGATGAAACTAAAATGGATAATTAGTAAAACCTAATATTTCATTGAATTTCAGAACAATCACAACTTATATTTAGTGTCGATACTCAGTGACGATATACCTGGTGATCGCTTTTATGTATGTTTCCAGAAATTTACATTTTTAATGTACAAGACATGGAGAGGTCTTCACATGATACGAATCACCTCCCTCTCATTTAACGCATCGCATAGTAATTGGTGAGGCAGGCGTATAAATAGCCGTGCTCACCGTGCGGTATGAGAACTTATTATGTCTGAACACGGGGATGCGTGTCATGTATGTGATCGATACGGGAGGTGTATATAGCACTTTCGCTTACCCAGTTGCTGGATGCGGCTGCCTGGTCCTCGCACGTCCACGAATCACGTGTATCACAGTGTGTTGGTGGCCACCAGATCGCTCACACACGTAACACATACAACATAATGTTTATTATGCGGTGAAAGAAGCGGCAATAGTTCCTTATTACACTTAAAACTAAAAGCGGTTTAAACACAAGGTATATAGCGGTGTAGCAGTTATTGTACGTAATTAATGCACACGCGATGGCCGAAGAGAGTGCTGCACTTATGTCAAAGGACAAAGTCGTCTCCCGTATCGACACAACTTATCATTATTAAACTAGATGGCGGGACATCCGCCTCACCAGTAATGTTCCAATAATATCGCAAAATGACGAGTCCTTAGATAATTTATAAATATACATACATAAATATTGTTGGAAATAAATGAAAATGTCGGGTAGTTATACTGCGACGACCCCTATAAGGAGCGGCACTTGCCGTGTTGGCTTACTCTTTCGGTGGCCTAACGTGATTAATTGTTACTATTTGCTCTTAAGAGTTTATATCTAAATTGGCCAGTTCTCTGTTTTTAATAATCGATAATTGTTAAAATTGCTAACAATATATATAAGAATAGCTGCAGTAATTTTAGAATTTGTTTATTACAATGTGTTTTAGCTGACTCTTAATTAATTGACTCCAAAAGATACAATGAAAATACGCGATATCCGCAAAGCGTTTTATAATTGTGAAGCAGATAGAACCACTAACAAAAAGGAATGGACTACTAATTAATCGTTATAAATGAAACAGATTTTTTAGTTTAAAATTGGTAACCAGTCGGGTGAAATTTCCAACTATTCCATTATCTTATAGACACCAAGTAATCAGCTATTGGAAATTAATAATCGCATACAATTTTATTCATGTCGAGGGAACACCGTAATGTGTTATAGATCGGTAAAAAAGGGGCGATGTGAAACAACTCGATTACTCTCTTCATTAGAGGTACTCTCATTTTATGTGGACGAACAAAATGGTTTTTGCGTACCTTTCTAATAACTTTTTGTCTTCTATTAAAGTCGAGAACACAGAACAGCATTCTTTTCTTGTTTGCGCTTAATATGCGAGGGTCAATACTTTAGGTAATAGTAATACCTACTGTTTTATAATTCCTTAGAGGTTACTGATATCTATACATATAATAAAAAAGAAGTGCCTGTATGTAATATCAAGGTAACACTTTTTACTGATTGGATATGAAAGTATATACGAAATTAACAAAAAATCCTATTTTTAAATTTTTTGTCCGTCTGTCTGTTTGTTTCGGGTAATTCCCGAAACGGCTGTACCGATTTTGACAGGAATTTCACTGGCAGGTAGCTGAAATTACAGCAGGTGATATAGGCTACTTTATGTGGTGACGCGACATCACAAGATTTTCCCATCCAAAAATTCAACCACACATGTGATACAGTCGAGTACCTACAATGCCTGGCACAAACGCAATACGTCACGAATATGTCAAGGTCATTGGTGGCGCGAACATATAAGCTTTCCCCTAACAATTTTTTTTAAATCGCTCAACGCGGCGAAATTATTTTTTACTTAACAAAAGAATAGGTAAACAAAGTGCATAGGCCACGTTAGGAAATCGGTTTAATTATTTTAGTAATTATAGAAAATAATTTTGTATAATATAGTGAAACTTTCGTTGTAAAAGGTTAATTCGCTAAAGTAAATAAATAGCATGGTATATGCAAAATTCGTGAATATTTCAAGCCGGTTGCCTCGGTGTGTGGGTGTACAATCTTCCCTTTACTGAAATCGTGTGGTTGTAAATAAGAAATATCGGGAAAACATGAATGCTCGGTAAGTTTTTGCGATGATCAAATATTAATATAACATTTTCTTTGATAACACAGCTACATAAATACATCATATATATCGTAATATCGTTACTTTTAAAAATGAGCTAAATCCGATTTTAATCCTTCATATAACATGTTTTTATAAGATTTCCAACGTTTCTACTCGTACACCGATAACGAAGTTCAAAATTTACCGTTCATAAGGTTTTTAGTTTTTTTTTGTGGTCTTTATTTCTATATATCTTTATTTAGAAAAAAACCTAGAACGTAAGGAACGGCTAAAATTGGATTTAGTTTATTTCGATATGTAACGACAAATATATAGTCAACTATCTCTATACTAAATTAGGTTTTCTGTTAGATTACATATGCAGTTATTTTAAAATTTACTTTACCTCTTTTATAACTTTAGTGGAGATTAGAAGAGTTACTAAAACCATATGATTAATATTTGTAGCCCTTTTTTTTACAAATCCATTTATAGCATATCATCGTAAATACTAACGCTAATTGGTTAAATTAGTTATTAATGGATCATGTATCAATCCATAATACGATTTTATAGCTGATTATTTAATTGCAAAGTGGTCTATTAATATCGCTGAGGAAAAATTTATTGGGAATTTTTGAAAGCGTATCTCATTTGCATTCACCACATTCCAAACACCAAAATAATATTTTATCTATCATCGGTACAATATTTCGTCTATAAAATATTGAGTACACTATATATTCAAGAAAGTTAGACACCGGCGGTATATAAAAGGAGCGATGCTGTCAATAAAAAAAAACACAGCGAGACACTTTTACGAGGGCCATCACAAAGGAGAAATATAACCTTAAAATATAGAAAAATCAGTCAGAACCGTATCTAGAGACAGTTTGATAACATTTGGGTTCAGTATAATAAATGTTTATTACCACTTATAATATATTTATTATATTTTGATTTGCTTCACGTACGTCTGATATTTATTTTAATTTATCGTATATTGTAGGTATTTTTCGTATGGAGTGTTACTGAGAAAGCAATAACGAAACAAGTCAAGCAAAAAAAAATTGTGTGGTTTTATGAAACCACGGTAAAAGTGAAACTTTTTTTCACACTATAGACATTTAACTAATAATAGTCTATACACTACACGGTCAGCTGCTGCGAACTATAGGCGCCGCCATATTGGCCCTGGCTGCTCTGACGAGCGCCTTTCACTTTATCCCTACTCCGCGGCCGACCATCACGCGACATGCAACACACAGACGAAAAAGTTTGAGACGATGTAATAAAAGATTCACTTTAATATATGACTACATTTTTAAGCTTTGTTAGTAACGGTATGGCCAGAAATGGCAACGTCATACCAAAAAGTATGGTTCTTAAGTGGAGTTGCCGAAACATTCTTATAGATATATATTTGATGACTCGTATATCTAATATGATAATGATAACTAGCTCAAAAAGTCAATATCAACTTACCAATAACGAACCGTTTGAGGTTACTGAAGCAATGATGGCATAGTTAATAGCCAATGCGGACATCGCCTCGACCGGAGGAGTCGAACGAATGGAGGCCAAATCTTTGCTACTGTGTCGGAGAATCCGATGAAGGAAAATGGTGTTTTTTTGAGTTACCTATCTTCCCTTCTTAAGTAGAAAATAGAAATTTAGTACGAGTCAAAAACTAATCGATAGTACTAATCATAGAGTTCCTGTGGTTTCAATATTCCCATTTTCAATTTACTAATTTTTAATTTCACTAATACGGTTCACATTATGTTCATTTTTAGAACTGTAGATACAGTAATTTTATTGTGGGTCGATTTATTAACTGCAGGGGCTGGCGGATGTTGTCCTGCCCTGATAAAAAAAACCTTTACAAATGATATACCTAAACCTTCCTCCTGAATGACTTCATTTACTTGTGAAAACTGAATGAAAATCTATTCAGTAGTTTTTAGTTTATCGCGAGCAGACAGACAGACAGACGTGGCAGAGGACTTTGTTTTATAATAGGTAATGATAGTGTACTCGAACCCAAGTATTGTCAAACTAAACTCTATATTATAACCATTCGAATAGAATGAAGAATGAATAACGTAGTCAAATGTGGAAATTGCGTTGGTTTTTTATTGTCACATATTTTTTCATGCGATCCCTAAAACTGCCTACGTCGGCGGCTATCTAGTGTAATGGACCCTTTTAATAGATGCTCAGGGAAACCCAGTAAAGAGCGACGGACGGACGGTACCTATCCGAAATGTTGGGATTATATTTTTAAAGGTTCCTATAGAGCATTAATGCATAAAAGGGTTAATATTTTGACTTACGTAAGTGACTATTAGCCCTTCCACGTATATACTGAATTTGAAATTCCTATTTCTTTATGAATAAAATATTACGTTTATTGATTATTTTAAAAGTGCGAAGTGAAGAGTTCTTGTGGACCTTTAAATGCTACTATCACTACTTTTTATAAACGCATGTTTAAAGTGTTTATAACATTTTAATATTGAAGATACTATGTTTTGAATCCTTGCAACTGAGACGGAACTGTCGCCATGCACCTGTTGATGTATTCCAGCAACTGCATTTGAGACTCAGTCTCCCTCTTGGTTTAGCGTATTTACCATATACCATTACCATCTACCATACCATCTGACATTACCATCTACCATAGTATTTACCATCGCTATAACCTATAAAGTACAAAGTAAAAGTATATTAAATAACTACAACGCTGTGCAGAAATCACACCGATTAAAATTTCAATACATATGAAAAACCCATCTTTGCATGCAACACTAAAATTAGTGTACGTTACGTTTTTAAATAAACAATTCTTTAGGTGCATTAAATAGTGAACGAAAATAAACCGTCATGCACAGATCGGTGACGCGCTGAATCGTGTATACTCGGCTCCAGTCGTCATCGATCACGTTAACTGTCTGACAAGGAATGTATCGTTTCAATCGTATTATGATAATAAAATAATATTATGTATAAGATCAGTGTAGTATCTCAAGTATATATATTGTGCGTGCACAGTGAGTATTTAAAAGGTTTTCACGTCTACCGTGTGGTATAAGCACACGCCCATTCTTTTGTAAATTTCTTGATGTTCATAAATTTATCTTTCAATCTGCCAACATAAGTAAATTCATTAGTATTAGTTGCGTTGAAATATATTTTTTTACTAGTAATTACTTGCTATTTCCTGTATTGTATGTTTGTACAACCTTGTATTTTTACCTCATATATACCTCATTATGTTCTTAATATATAAAAATCCCGTGTCATGATGTTTGTCCATGATGAACTTCGAAACAACTCAACCGATCTTTATTAAAGTAGACATTTATATAATATAATTTGGTCCAACTTAAGAGACAGGATAATTTAAGTTTTGATTAATGTCCTCAATATTTTTAATTAAAAATTAAATTATTGACAATTTTGAATATTGCTATTAATTGTTAGTTTCATCAGACTCGAACAGATGGCGCTTTAAATTAGTTTGTTGAGAAAAACTGTAGGACTGACTGTTACAAATATCTCATGGATGGCGCCACGTTTTAATTTTGATGTTATTTTTTATCTGGACCGGGTAAACTCAAATATTGCTTAACCGATTTAAAAAATTCATCTATAGAAAGATTCCATAAGATCGAGTAACATGAACTGTTTTTTATTTAAGCGAGGTCACGAACAAAAGCTAGTGTAAAATGTTTTAAAACAGAAAATAAACAAAACGACCCAAATAAATTAGGCAGTATATGCTACAATTTTATCGCTCAATAGCGCACTATTGTTAGAGAAAATGGTCTGAACCGATAAAGTTGGTGAATTAAGATGACATTACCGACATTGGGTAGGTAGATGTTAGTTAGTTTAATTAACAGGGTACAAACAAAACAATCTAATAAGCAAAGTTGAGTGCAGAGTCGTATGTCTGACACGGACGCGATTGGTCCAATCCACAAGCGGTGTATCTGCCGAGGTTTGTTTTGTTGTGCAATTTTTTTTTTCCAAACACGACAGCACTGTATCTGACAATAAGCACAGTCCAATACAAAAACAATGGTTATAACCGAGAAATCTACAATTGGCAGAGATAGAGTTACATATTTACCAAATAAAAGAAGGACGTGCAAACATAGTTGAGAGACATGTCTAAGTGACGTTTTGAGTACTGAGGCCGTAATCTGATAGTCAAATAGGTATATTCACAGAGTAAGAGATAGTAAGAGTAACCGTAATAATACGCGTACTATGTTGCGTCTTGGAAAACAGAGTCGATTTCTAACTATGCGGCCCGGTTAAATGGTAAGCTTGAATACACACTTGTGATTTCTTTAAATCGCTGTTTTTTAAACAGAGGTTATCGCGTTGGACTCGCGTCGCTCGATGTAGCTTCGTATCCTTGTGAACGAAGCAGAGCTTTCATTGAAGGAAAACATCGTGATGAGACCATAGCATGGTGGTAGGAATTTGCCTGAGTTTGTCTGGCTCGCTATACCACCTTTAATTTGAAAATTTATCGCTAAGCACCGTTGCTTGCAGTTCCAGCAGTTGCACTTGAGGGTCAGTCTCTCTAGGTTTAGCGTGTTTTTTATACTAAACAACTTCGTCATTTTATATCAGGTGAGATTGTGGTCGGCAGCCGTAAACTATACATTAAAAAGAGAAATACACACACGTAGTTTTATATCAAAGAAAGAAATAAAGTACTGTTTTTGTTGAACCAAGAAACAGGACTATATATCATAATCGTCAGTAAATTAATATTTTGTAAGTTTACGACATGGACCAAACATATCCGTAAAGCGATTTCTGTCGCTCCCGCGCTGGCGAGGCGCGACCCGGCGCGGTGGCATAAACTAAGTTAGCGTATGTTTGATGTTCACTGCGAACTAGCAACCGAGACTCAAATTACTTATCTCACAATAGCAAAACAAAAGAATGGTTTAATATCAGTCATTGAAACCTTAGTTAGGAAACCATAGTGTTGACTGTGTGCACCTGATATTAAAAATGTTGAACTACTAAGATAATAGATAAATATTTATAGGAAAATTATGTCCAACTAGGTGCCGACCCCATACGTTAGCCTTGTAGCCTTGCATGTAGCCTTATTCTTGCATGCATGCATGCAATGCATGAGTCTTATTATTACGCTGTCCAAGTCAGTTTGGGATCCTATAGTGGTGTTCAGACGCTCCTACATACACGATTGAATCGCTACCACCGTGTTACGGTGATAGATCCATAAGTGTTTTTTTGTTTAACTAGGTATATTTAGCTATCGAGAGACTTATAAATCGGGATAACAGCGATGTCTCACCATGAATTATAGGTGTTTCGGTGATCGCTTTTTTGAACGGATCACAATGTGCTTACCATCAAAATCAGGGCATTCACTTTACTGTGCTACTATAGAAAAAAACAGTATGGCTTATATATATCCTTTGAATTCTTTTGATTCTGCTATTTTGTCATGTCTGCTAGCACTTTGTTCTTTTGTAATAAGTCGTATACCGGAGTTTTTGGCGGGATCTTGATCTGTCATGTAGTGGATTTTATTTTTTATTCATAATCTTGTGTTACTTAGCTCTATATTGTGTAAAATTGGTGGTGTTTTATGTAATATAGTTTGTTTATTGTGCATAAGTGAAGTGAATGGAAAATAATACCACGGACTATGAATTCTGAAATGCCACAAAAACTCCATGGAAATTTCTAACAAGATGGCCACCATCTTGTTAGTTCATTGAAATTATATCAAGAAACTTGTAATATAGATGCTCACTTGACAATGGCAGTAATAGTCTACTAGAAGACTGGTTGCCAAAAATGGAATGGAAGAAGAACTTGCAATACTGTTATATACATATACATTATTATTACGATTGTTGAATTTGAGGAGTTTAATCTATAGGTATAAATTCCTTGTTTAGCTATTACAATATACGCTATAAATACCGTTGGTGTGATTATGTATTCTATACCAATCAGTGGTTTGTATATATTTGCTTGTACTAACGTAATTTTAATATAAATAAACAAGGAATATTGTAATTTTAATATAAATAAATGGAATCGACTCCCAGCGGCGGTATTTCCAAACAATTATGAAATGCAAACCTTCAAGAAACGAGCGTATACTTCTATAAAAGGCCGGCAACGCACTTGTGACTCCCCTGGTGTTGCTAGTGTCTATGGACGGCGGTGATCGCTTACCATCGGGTGACCCGTCTGTTCGTTTGCCTCCTATAATATAAAAAAAAAGGTAGGAGCAAATCATGTAGATATACTGCGCCTCATATGAAAATTAATTTAAGATAAATATTATTTTATGAGAAATGAACTTAGACATTATAATTCAGATTAATCAGTAGTTATTGATCGTAGTGTTGAATTTGTTATAAAATATAGAAATTACATTTACGTTACGGTATTCGAGATATAATAAAATGTGTATCATGCTTTCCATATTTAATGAAGGAACAGAACATATAGAGTAATCGTCAAGATTATAACTATTTATAACAGTGAAATTCAATGTTAAAAAACTGGTGCCTCTTCATCTTTTTACCCTTATTCTAGCTAAGTAGGGTCGGCACAATGTGTTTTCCTTTTCCATTCGACCCTGTCAGATGTCATCTGAGTATTCACACTTAAATACTGCCATCTCTAAGATAATAAATTAAAATAGTACCCCGGGCGAGCCGACCCATTCATGCTGAAACCAGTAATAGCTTCAGCGTGGCACTGCCACCTAACTCATCTATGACTTTGTTAATCTCTAACTGCTCTATAAGCACCAAGTGTTTTCGATTTAGCATACGAACATACTCTAGGAACTTTTATTCGAGCAATTGTTTTATTTTTAGCTTTTATCATTACATAGTATAAAACAAAGTCCCCTACCACGTCTGTCTGCCTGTTCGCGATAAACTCAAAAACTACTAAACGGATTTTCATGCGGTTTTCACCGGATAGAGTGATTGATGAGGAACGTTTTAGTATATAATTTGTCAAGGATTCTTTCATAATCAGGGCGGGACATCGTCTGCCGGGCCCGCTAATATTTATATTTTATATATATGCAAATGTAAAAAGTAATTATATACGCTATGAACTACTGTCGAAATAAGCTTTGGGCTTAATGAATAACAAATGTACGAGCTATATGAAAATGTATAATTTATATGATAACTGGATTCACTACATCGTATGAAAACGAGCAGCCAAATAAATTAGTAATTTCAATTAATAATTTATTCCACAGTATATTAAATGTAGAAATTATACCAACCTATACATATAAGTATATCCATGTTATTTTTCCTTTTAAATGAAAAATAACAGTGCTGCATGAAATGTTCCATATTTCGTATATACGGATAATATTAGATAGACAATAACTTAAGTTTTAGTATAAAAATTATTGGTGCGAATAAGAAATATTAGAAGATTTTATATGACACAAGTTAAGATACATCTTTGTAATTTCTGTGAAAACTCCATGTGTAATTACCGAACGCAATAACGGCTAGCAAGTTGAAATAAGTCCCAAGTGCTGAAACAATGTTCAAACATGTCTTAGTGTATAAAAGTTGTTTTCCACTTGTAGCTTTCGTTTTTAAATTGTATTTAAAAATATTATACATTAATTAATACTTATAGTCTCTAAATGTATTTTTTTTTTAATTGACTGTTCTCTGCCTGACAGGCCTTTGCAGCTTCTCCGCGCTTTTTGGGCAAGCGCTTTAAGCACTTAGCCGTATGGCTTTGGCTGTTGCCTTGGATACAGTATCGTAAATCGAACAAAGCTAACCGATCTACATAAACTAATAACACATCTGTGCGTTAGTGAGACGTACATGTGTCCTTACGTATGTAGGTAAACTAACCAATCATGGATGTAATGTAATGGATGTAATTAATTTCTGGGGATTTGAAGGTGGTAGAGCCACGCTGAAGTATTAAAAGGTCGGCTTGTCCAGGGTGTACCACTCTCACACAGAAAACCGACGTGAAGTACCAGTGCTTGCATTGTTGCGTTTGGTTTGGTCAGTGAGAGCGCCGGAGGCCCAACTCCTTTCCCCTCCCCTTCTCTCTCCCCAGGCTGGCAACGCACTTGCGACTCCCCTGGTGTTGCTAGTGTCTATGGGCGGCGGTGATTACTTAATATCAGGTGACCCACATGTTCGTTTGCCTCCTATGATATAAAAAAAAATAATAATGTCTTTAATCAAATAAGGCGTTACTTCGTGGAAATCCATCGTAAGTATTTGATTGGTTGTTACTTTGCACTTCTGCCTGAAATTCGTTGGCTACTGCCACGTCATACTGCATCAAAGGACGTTTGATTTTGTGTTATATGAGAGATGTGTCAGTTAGTTAATCAATTCCAGGTGGAAGTGCAAGTTAAAATTCAATAAAGTACTAATGATATATACATAATATATGTACGCATTGGGCTGATAGCCAATAAAGGAGAGTGAAAGAAGAAAGAAAAAAAGAGTATAGAGTGAGGGCGATGAGATAATCATGACATTTATTGAAAACAACTAACATTTCTAGTAACATTACTCTGTTACTGACCGCCTTTCTAATTATAGTTTGCATTCCGGTTTTAACAGTCCAGTAAACTATTCTGAAGATATTCCAAGTTTCCTTTTAACTAATGGGCGCAGTAAGCCAGTCGGAATACAGACAATACATAAAACGTTTTCACGAATTTCTACTTTTTAATAAATTAGTTATTTAGTTTCAAATTAATTTGAGTTTAAATTATTTGATTCCTGTAACGTTTAGTAATTAGATTGTGTTCGGGCATAAATTGGTAGGGTAGTCTAAATTATTTTTGACTCATCTTTATATATAAATTCTTCTGTACGTGTGGATGTCACTGAACTCCTTCTAAACGGCTGGACCGATTTTGATGAAATTTTGTGTGCGTGTTCCAGTGGATCCGAGAATGATTTAGATTCACAATTGGACCCGTTAGGTTAGGTTAGGTTAGGTTGGCTTCTAGGATTTTTTTTTAAATTATCAAAGCAGGAAAACAGCAGGGATCGCTAGTTATATATAAATAGAAATCGGATATGATCAGTAACTTGCCCGTCATTCGCGTTCGGACTCACTCGCTTTTGGATTTGCTTTTTGGCACTATAAGTATATTGGCGCGGACCGTCGTGACCTATGTTATAACCGCCTCGTTTCGCATCCCACGCTCCTGGTGCTATTATAGTCCAGGAGATATTATTCGTTGTTATAGGTTTATCCTGTAATATTTCGCTTCTCGCGCTGTATGGAGTGTGACACGAGTGCCATATATCAGACCTTTATAGCGACCTTGTCAAGGTGAACATCTCAGTATGTTGCTGGAGGTACTCCGGGAGGCTGTACGTGTTTGTGGAAGCTGATAATGCTGCAGGAAAACACCAGGTCATTGCACGACTTCGCACTCCTTATCTTCACATTTCCCCTCGTCATTGTGACGAAAAATTGCCCGACGGTATTTGGCTATTGCGTCTCCATCGATTATAAGGGGAAACTTTTAGTAATCGGTATCTACTTCCAGTAACAATCCACTACCTAGGTTAGACAGCCCGGTGGGTGTGGTGGTTTTCACTCCAAATGGAAAATTTCTTTATTTATTCATTGGAAATTCAAATACAATTTTTGGGTATTTATTAGACAAAAGTACTTTGTTTTGTGTAGGAAGCTGTGTTAATTTGTACAAGTCACTTTGAACGAAGTGGAAGAAGCCAGCGATGTCTTGATCTTAGTTTACGAGCAAATAAAACGACCCTTTTACTTTTTACTGTACTTGGGCTCACGTGATTACGTTGTACGAACTTGTACCGGTTGCTTCCCGCTTTTTCACATTACAACTTACCAAAGAATAATTGGTGATAGTTCTAAGACAAAAATCGAATGTTTTAGAATATGTGAAGTAAGGCTTTCTTCTCCCTTTCTCGCATGCAGCTCGATATCGCATATACATAATAATATTTTATACATAATATACATAAAATAATTATACTTTTTTTTCGAACTAATACTCTTGATCTTAGTGCCCTTCAAAACATCCAAACACAGGAACATAGCAGTGACAATAATTAATATTAGAAATGTGATGTTCATTTCTTTTCATTCTATTTCATATTCATTTGTATAAAAACACTTATTAATATAGTTACTTAATTTTAATTTTATTTCTAAATTTACTACCAATTTATGTATTAGTATAGAATTTGTTTTTGTGGACCCTTGTTGTCTTATAAATCATTACGTAGTATAAAACAAAGTGCCCTACCGCGTCTGTCTGTCTGTCTGTTCGCGATAAACTCAAAAACTACTGAACGGATTTTCATGCGGTTTTCACGAGTGGATAACGTGATTCATGAGGAACGTTTTGGTATATAATTTGTCAAGGATTTTTTTTATAATCAGGTCGGGACAACGTCTGCCAGGGCCCGCTAGTAAATAATAATTATAATTATTTTTTTCTGAGATACTAACTGAGACCGCGGCGTCCAGCTGAACGTCCTCACCTAATTTTTTTTTTTAGTTTTTTATTATTTTTTTAGCAATTCTTACAGTATATTCTTAGCAGAATAACATACTTCGGCGACCACGACTTGTAGAGATAATAGATAATTCAATTTTGAAACAAGACATAATGTAGAGAGTAAAAAGACATATCAAGTTTCGAAGCGGTATTCGGCGTGCTATGTTACAGAGTACGTGTCTGGCATCTTTACAGCGCAAATAAACATGCGCAGCCAATTGAATATTCACCTGCGAGGCGTTACAGCTGGCTAGTACTCGCACTGCATACTAATTGTGAGTATAAAAGAAACAATAAATACTGTGTGTTACTTATTCCTTCAGATGAACTAAATCCTATATAATCGAAATATATAAAAAAAACAGTGTCATGATGTTTGTTCAAGATGAACTCCGAAACTAGTCAACCGATCTTCATGAATGTTGGCATTTATGTATAATTTGGTTCAACGTGAGAGATAGGATAATTTATATAATATTTCGATTAATAATTTGTATATTTTTAATTACAAATTAAGTGATTGTCAATGTTGATTATATTTATTAATTGTAAGTTTCATCAATCTCGAACAGATGGCGCTTTAAATTAGTTTGTTGACAAGGTGTAGGACCTACTGTTATATATATCTCATAGATGGCGCTACGTTTTAATTTAGTTGTTTTTTATTCAACGTGTAATAACTGAGCCACAGCAACGCTCTATAGGCTGCTCGTATAAAAACATTGACAAAATGCTTTGAATAGTTGAATAACATAATGAAACATATAGTATTCTATACGACTTAGAAATAATGCAAAATTTTATTAGTGTCATTTTTAAAATAGGATGATTAGTTTCAAAGGTTACTTCCTACAAACATGATGATATTCATAGGATGATGATGGATAGCGTCTCCGGACATAGCGTCGATGGACGTAGGATGGAATACTTGCAGCTGAGGAGTGGCGGTAGGATTTTTCCCAAAATCGTCTGGCTAACTACGACTCTCTTGTTGAAAATCTTTCTCCAAACACCTGTTGGTTTACACTCAGTTACACTTGAGAGCCAGCCCTCTAGGTTTGACCTGTTTACCGCCGCAATCAACATCGTCACTTAAAGTATTAAAAAAAACAGCTCTTTAAAATATGTCGTTAAATAGAAGAATATAGAAGTTGTCTCACAGTACGTGTAATCTCTAATAATCATGTCACACTGTATGAATGTTCCAGAAAATGTACGTACAAATCATCCCTATATTACCCACGGTTCTGCGTAAATCGAAGGGAAAATAATTTATTCACGTGAAATAATGATCGGAGCTCACCGGATACGCGAACCGACGCCTCGGTGAGGGCTTTAGGGATGATTCGGTATGAAACGGTAAATATAAAGGTGACTCGATGACACTTCAGATCAGAGGTAAGACCAGAGATCTTTTATGGGAAGTCCTTCAGAATACGCCAGATTGTGTAAGGTCTCGTTCACACGGATACTTTAGCAACGAGTGGTATAGAAGAAAAGACGGGGCGTGAATTTATTAATGTTATTTTTTTTATAATTTACTAGGTGATCCGACGACGCTTTGCTATGACTCAGTTATTATGAAAATAAATTCGAAATTTAAACATAACGCCATCTATAAGTTATCTATAACAGTCGGTCCTATAGTTTTCTGCCATCAAACTAAATTAAAGCGCCATCTGTTCGAGACTCATGAAACTTACAACTAATAACAATAATCAACATTAACAATCATTTAATTTGTAATTAAATAATCTTGAGGTCATTAATTGAAATATAAATTAACCTATCTCTCAAGTTGGACCAAATTATACATAGATGCAAACTTTCTTGAAGATAGGTTGAGTAGTTTCGGAGTTCATCGTGAACAAACATCGTGACACTGGATTATTATTTTTTTTATTTTAAATAAGCACAGCTAAATGTACTTGGTATTATATCTTTAACTATTTTTTTTTATCTCAAAAGGCAGCAAAATGCTCACCGTCGCCTATGGACAACTGCAACACCAGCGGTATCATTGTTGCGTTTCCGGCCTTGAAGAGCATTATCACTTTTTTTTTATACCGTTATATCACCTTGTGGAAAAACCATACCGGGTAATCCCACCCACAATGCTAGCGTACGCATAACGATAGTTCAGGAGAACTTTATGGTTGTCGCCATCTTGTTATATTTTAGTGTGTGGATGAGCAGCCAGCCAGCCGTAGGAGGTGCGAGTTTAGAAAGACAATGAGGGCATCGTATCAAAACCTTTTATAGAACACTCTCCATAGTACATTCGGTAGAGTACACACAGAGTTCCGACGTCTCTGCAAAATTCTGCTGATTTTAGACCACATGTTAATTCGGGACTGTCAACAGTGCGAACAGTTCACCTCTGACTAGACCAGTGGTTGCCAAAGTGCATATGTTTTAATACAAATAATTACGATTAAGATTATACTCTGGGACTTGTTTTTACGAGCTACTAGTCGTGCTATTGGTGCTTTCAAAAAATATGATGAAAAATATAAAACATCGTTGGCTAGGATTATTTTATATTATTAATTTTACACTGCTGTCGCAATTGGTGAATATGATGAGCAAGTTAAACCTGGAAATGGTATAGAGAAGTGTAAGAGGATAGTGATCTACAATTGTGGTTATTTTAAGGTTTACAACATTATTTTTTTTATATTATAGGAGGCAAAGGAATAGTTGGGTCACTTGATGTTAAGCGATCATCACCGTCCATAGACACTAGCAACACCAGGGGTATTGCCTGTGGGTTACCAGCCTGTGTTGGGGGGGGAGGGACGAGACTTAGGACTCCGGCGCTGTCACTGACCGAACGAAACGCAGCAATGCAAGCACTGTTACATCACGTTGGTTTTCTGTGAGAGGGTGGTACTACCCTGAGCGAGCCGACCTATTCATGCTGAAACCTGTAATAGCTTCAGCGTGGCTCCACCACCTACAAATAATGCAAACTTAACAAAATGTATTAATCCCTCCAAAAACATTGAGTTTCGGTTTTGGAATTTGATTGGTCATAAAGGGATTTTTAATTAATTAACTTGCGTTATATTTCCCTTTATTGTTTTGGCATCTTACGTTAAAAAGTAAGAGTTTTATTTTATCGACAAATAGGATATAAATGGCTTACAGTTTAATCTAATAGAATCCGAAAAACCTTAAGCATATCGTCGTTCGAATACGTATTGTGGACATTACATATACTGGAGAGGATAAGAACGTTATCAAAACAAACTAGCCGCGAAGATAAAATATTGGCTCTGGCAAACACTATTACCGATTGAGATATAGTAAGGCAAATAGACAAAGTTTCATATCGATTGTAAACGGAAAGCTAACATCTAACTGGAAATTCAACGATGAAAACGGAACTCGTATCTTAAACAGATTTATACTGAACGCGAGTTTCAAATGCTCTTAAAATCCGCCCCGTTCCAATGCGAGTGGGAAGTTCTGATTGTAAATTTAAGAATGTTCGAACAAACAGTTTCTTGGGTAGAACTTAACTTGAGATCTAGGAGTTTAACTTGGTACGCTCGGATGCCAGACCAAGTTATATGTAGTTTTATATTTTCCAATAATTGCGGTTATCAATCATAATTTTGTATTTCGTTTAAATCTGAAATAGCTTTAATTTTCAGTCAATCGCTGTAGAATATACAATCTATAAGAATTGTGTTATGAGCCAGAGCTTCCTGTGATATCATCGTGATAAAATCATAGCATCGAGGTGAAGCTCTCTTTAATGTCAAGGGCAGTTAAAGATGTGAGATTGTGGTCAAGCGTACCAATAATGTACAAAAAAGTGGCAATGTTAATAATCTCATTAATATATCCTTTAACGATACCAGCATAATATTCTCAATTCGTTCTTTAATAATTTTATGATGATTCAAAGGTATTTACTTCATATTGGCGAGGGCTAAAAAATGTAGGTACTTCTAAACTGTTCAACTGATAGCCATCAAAATGTGATATTTGATTACGGAATTTTATATCCATTTGGGCGGAACTCAACTGTACTAGACCCTTATTGTTATTACTTAATTTGATTCAAACGTAGGATGACCACATATTAGTATATTGTTAAAGAAAATTATGTATATGATAAAAACGTATGCGTTTGCCGCAACTCCATCTAAAACGCATCAAAAGATGTATGTTTATCTCGTACATTAATTGCTTATTTGTTATAACAATTAATGATAGGAACGAATTACAACAAACCCGTGCGAAGCCGTGGAAACATTTAGTTATAACTAGCTATGCCCATGACTCCGGCGTGGAACTTAATGTAAAAAACAGTTATTAATAAAATCATCTGAATGTATTAATTCCATTTACTTATCTACTTTTCTTTCGTACTTGAGTCACGTCGTCATTAAAATTACAATAACTTTTGATAGAGGGAACCGATTTTAATGAAATCAAGACTAAATGTTACTAGAGGGCATGCTTTATGATTTTCTTGGTGAGGTTTTTCATTATAAACGCAGTACTTTGATGCGTGTTCTAACAGACAGACAGATAGACAGGCAGACATTTCTAAAAATGATTGAAATCTATTTTATAATTTTTCCAAGATACCTGCAACATTTTTATTACAATAATTTAAAAAGTACAGACACGTTAGATTTACATTCTTATTATATGTGTAGAAGATATAAATCGTTAAACAGTTCAAAAATACTTTAAAAGCTAATTAAAATTTCCGAATTCATCTTGTCAGTTTTAAGGTTGACCCTTTTACTTCATCTTTTATTAACAAACGATTTCGCAACATTCGAAATAACTTCAGAGAAGTTGATTAATCGAGAGGGCTACTGGTGGGAGAAAACTTGAGAATCTGGCGAGTTGCGTTCGCACGTAATGGGTAAGTTATAAACAGTTGAAATGTGTTGAATATTAAAGTGTTCATATATTTTCTTTTTATAAGATCATGAATTTATGATAACCGGCAACTCTTTCTATCATATGTTTATTAAGTACCGGATTAGCTTTTGTCTGCTGAGCGAATCTACGCGCAAATAAATAAGCATTAGCAACAACTTATACATTTGAAAGGGAGAGCACTTCACGTTACCCGCACTCAAAGTCATGGTACGAATAACGAGTATTAATTTCATTATCGCATTATGCTTACAGATTGCAATTTAACAAAAAGCAACTTTGATCAACAGTACAGTAACAGGAAGCAGTTTATTACATTAATTGTTGTAGTAATTAGTTGTGCGTAATTAAATATAAGTTTGAAGCAGTCATAGCATATCTATAGTTGTAGGTCTTTTTTAATTTTTTATTGTAGCACGATAAAGTGACTGCACAATCCAGTACAATCGAAAAACAATGGCAACCACCGAGAGACAAACTATGCATCGCCGGTCACCGCTGTCATGCCGGTCTGCGTAAGTGTCTCTTCACGTTACGCTTGAAGGACCCCATGACATAGGAACGAGGGAACACACTGGCCGGGAGATTGTTCCACAGCTTCACGGTACGGCAAAGATATGACGTTGCGAACTTTTTAGTTCGTGCCCAGATACAAATTACCGTAAAACTGTGGCTCCGAAGACCAGTGCTCGTAGTTTGGTTGTGGAAAGGCGAGGAAGGGATTAAAGTAAATAACTCTGGTCTGGTTTGGTAAGGTCTGCCAATAGCTTAAACAATTAAGGTGAAAATTCATTATGTGACACCTATAGAAGTTTACGTTCCTTTGGATTTAAGGGTCAGTCTTCTATCTAAGAATAGAATGGTGTTATTTTCGATTGATCCATCAATCAAGATACAAGTTATCATCAAGGGAAGTATTAAAATCAAATACCAAACTGTTGAAAGTGCAATTAATGTTTTTCTTTTTGGAATATAAAGGAAAAAACAAACCTGTGATAAAAACGTACCTTTAATACGGTATACAACAATTTCAAATGCACTATTACATACAGTTATTTAAAAAATGCTTTCGAGTAAAGATAGCTACACAAATTATAGAAATACTATAATTTTGGTATCATATATATTTACTAGCTTATATATAGAATTTAGGGTACGTGACGTATTTAAATGAAGGCGAGCACACAAAACGCTACACAATTAGTGTGGGAACGAGGTGTCGCGAGGGTCTATGCAAATGTCCTGAACTCGTTATACGGACCGAACTCTATTGTGAAACGTGATGTAACTGCGTTTATTTACATCCACTCTAGTTTAATAGAGAATAGCTCCGAAAATATAAGGTGTACACATATTCAAGGTTACGGTTTTCATGATGTCGGACTGTAACAATAAAACTTCGTATACGTATAATAACGTTCTAGCAAAGAGCCATTCAGTAAAGCGAGCCGAGCAATCATGAGCGAATGAGACGCTCAGCGAAGTGAGCCGAGCAAACGTGAGAGAATGAGGACGTTATATTTCTTAACATATTTATGTGTTATCCATATTTGGTTACGATTACATAACATCAGGTAAAAACTGACAGACAGTCGCTTGTAATAACCATATTACAAAATATACAGGCTTGGTCAATCTTTTTGGCCGCTTTGAATATTGCCATACTTTCGGACTTGGGCGTAATAAAGTCAAAAGTTTAATGCAAAATTAAGTTAAAATATTTTTGTATGAATCTAAAATTTACATTCATATATCATTAAGTTATCTCAATGATATAAATATAGTATAATACGTATTTATACCTAAATTAGATACTCGCGCAACTAAATTTACAGCGGGAAAAGTTTGACGAGGTCTGTAGTTGTTACGCCAGTGGCCGAGGGTCTGTTGGGTCAAAAACTACGGCAGCAGCCCGTCGTGTTATATCCGATGATATCTAATACACGCGAAATTGGCGGAAATTGAAAATGTTCCCCGCACGTCTATCACAGCAGATACGTATTTAGGTAATAATGCAAGTTATACGTAATTACATTTGTTCGTCAAATTTAAATTTTACGATATAAATGTGATAAAATAATAATCAATCCTCGTAATGATTAAAACTGTTACAAGAAAAAATATTTAATTTTAAATTTGAATAGAACATTAAATGAAACTTCTTACTTTAATCGAAACATATTTTTTTTATATATTTATTAAATTGACTGGATTGGTTTTAGAAAATTTCGTACACAGAGTTAAATTAGAAAAGCTATCATAAATCTCAAAAATTATACATTATACTTATTATATTCCTTTTATTATTATAAGCCTTAATCCTAAAAAAACATATAAAACAAATTGCACTTTGCTAAAGAATATTATTAACTATGCGGTTTGAGCTCCCACTTTGTACCATTAAGTTCGACCCTGTTGTGATGTTCCGGCCGGTGAATTTTTTCCTGAAATCCCGGATCATTTGACGTTTGTTACCGCATCCCGGATTATTCCGATCGATGTTTCTGTTTGTGAGTTTATATGTCACACATTTGTTTATGCGCCATTTATTTGTGAAGTTACCAAATGTTTGATATATTTTATATGACGTGTTTAGAGACGTAGAAAGTAGAATTATTATATATTATTAAATACATAAATAGATATACTTTTAGTATGGAGTACTTCTATGTCTATTTAATATTCAGAAGACTCGGTTCTATAGTATACATTAAAATAAACTGAGAAACTAAGTAAAAAAGAATAAATACAACATACTAAAATAATAAAACTTTTCTTTCGAGACCAGAGAAAATTACAACTGGAAGAATCAACCTTAAACCAACATGCTGGGTTGGACCTACTTTATGATTGGTAACAAAAAACTATATTGTAATCTGTAAATATAATACAATATATGTAATCTATACATATAATAAGAATGTAAATCTAACGTGTCTGTACTTCTTAGATTTTTATTAAAAAAAATGTTGCTGGTGTCTAGGACTAGTAACAGAATATATTTCAATCATATTTAGAAATGTCTGTCTGTTTCTATGAACATGCATCACTGCTAAAGTACTGAGTTCCCCTCATAAAACCTCATAAAGCATATCCCCGAGAGTAATTTAGTCTTTGTTTCATCAAAATCGGTCCACTCTATCAAAAGTTATTGTAAATTGAATGACGGCTCGAGGCAAGTAGTAATCTATGAGTATACGCACGTTGTCCCGCCATGACTATAAAAAAATCCTTAACAAATTAAATACCAAAACGTTCCTCATGAATCACTTTATCTACTGATGGAAACCGGATGAAAATCCATTCGGTAGTTTTTGAGTTTGTCGCGAACAGACAGACAGACAGACGCGATAGGGGACTTTGTTTTATACTATGTAATGATTATAAAGCTTATTTGTTGGGTTGAACGCGCTAATCTCAGGAATTACTGCTCCGATTTCAAAAATTCTTTCAGTATTAGATAGCTCATTTGCCGAGAAAGGCTATAAGCTATATATCATCAAGCTAAGACCAATACGAGCAGAGCAACAATGAAGAATGTTTCAAAATCGTTTTTTTTTTTCCTTTTAAGAGCTTCCGCTGCGCGTTAGCGTTAGCCCGAAGTAACTATACCACGCGGACAAAGTCGCGGGCAGAAGCTAGTATAATATATATCTATACATATAATACGAATATAATTCTAACGTGTCTGTACTTTTTAGGAAAAAAAATGTTGCAGGTGTCCAGGAATCTATACTATAATAAAACTGTAGCAAGGTCAAACCTGTACATTAAATATTTTTATCGGGGTAGACTTCGTTATCGATATAGAAGCCAAAAATAATCTTTTTACAATTTTTGTCTGTCTGTCTGTCTGTCTGTCTGTCTGTCTGTCTGTCCCTGTGAACACGCATCACTCTGAAAGTACTGAACCGATTTTGACAAAACTTGGCACAGTGATAACTAATATTACGAGATTACATCTAGGATACTTTTTATCTCATAAAACGCAAGGGATTCTCCAGGATCTGCCTGTTTGTCTGTCCCTTTGAACACGTACCACTCTGAAAGTACTGAACCAATTTTGACGAAATTTGGCACAGTGATAACTAATATTACAAGGTTACATCTAGAATACTTTTTATCTCATAAAACGCAATAGATTCTTCAGGATAACGGACGAAAGTCAAAAATTTGTAGTTAATGAAATTTTTGACGGATTTTGGTAAATTTTCATTGTGCTATATATAGCAGACAGATTAGCTAAAAAGATAAGCTATATTTCCCTAAGTTACTTTAAAAAAAATACCAAAAAAAAAACTCGCCAGGATTCGAACCGTCGGCTCCGGCGGACCATATAATGTCCAATGTCCAATTCGTTATAACTGAGCTACGGATATATGACATTTCTATGCGTAATTATCGACCTGATATGAAGAAAATATGTGTAAACGAAACTGTCACTTATATGTTGTTACATTTATTTTATTGTATAAAAAAATGTTTGCTAAACAAAGGTGACAAGATTTTTTCCTAAAACATAAACCTAGATAATAGTTACATTGCATTGTAGAAGATGAATCTCAACTAGAGTTCTATCAGTACGTGTGTTGTTTCGATATTTGATAAAATTAGTTTTCTAAATGTTGTTGAGTCTTGAAGTAGTTGGGTTCAGGTTTGTGAATCTAAGATGAAAATAAATCAGTTGAGGTGTATGCAGTTATTTTTTTTTCTCGAACTGACCACGCTATTGACCTAGCAAGGTCTTAACAGCTTCACCGGACTACTGTTTGCAGTTACTATGTTGTATTTATACTAATATTATAATGAGTGGTAAAGTTTTGTTTTCGAGGAATGCTTGGTACCTACTACTGGTCCGATTTCAAAAATTTTTTCACTGTTAGAAAGGTATATTATCCCAAATTCAGTAAGTCAGTAAAAAAGGTGGTTTGTATGTCAAAAGTAAAATAAATGTGACCAAATTAAAATTGAATGGAGATTTCACGTATACTTTACAAATTCTTATAAAACAAACAACTAAAACAAAATGGAAATTTAATGTAGATAAAGTTCAACTTTTACAGTATGTTACGTGATGAAGTTGTAGCTACCGAGAATGTCATCCTCTCTGGCAGACTGGCTGAAACTTTTGTACATATTGTAAATAGAATATCGTTCAAACAATTGAACACATAAATGAAATGTCGCATGTCAGTATAAATACCTTTTATGATAATTTTAATACACAGTCTATTTTACACTCTCCAAGTCTTATTATTACGCTGTCCGTGTTAGTCTGGAATATTCTAGTAGTGAGCCGAAGCTCCTACATTTGGTGACCCCGACGTGATACGCGTGGCCGCGCATCAGACACGATAATGCCTGAGCACCTACAATAATCTTCCCCGACGACGCGACGCACCTTCGGCGGTGACAGCAGTGGGATGCGAAGCTCCAACGGAAAATGTTCAGAAGTTAGTTCAGACTCCTACATTTAGTGACGCCGCGTTCCGCGCGCTCTCCAGAGATGATCCCGAGGTTTCTACAATAGTAACGCCGTCGCCGCGACGCATTTCCGCGCACCAGAGCCTCCGCATCCGAAGTCATGCCGAGTTCTACTATCACGTACGCTCACGTGATAATGCCGCCGCACCTACAGTGATGTAACCACACGGAAAAAACACAGGAAGGACGATGCCAAGTTATGAAACGGTTATTCCTATCCTGTAAACGCAAGCTTATTACAATTTTCACTCGCGAGATTCCTGCAAGTCTACGTCGCCGTCACCATGATGCTACTCTCATCGACGGTTTGGCAAGAATGCAAGACGATGCATTTTACCCTGCCAGGAATCTACCAGCGAGGAACGTAACTACCGCATCTAACACATCACTAGGAAGTCGAACAGTCGAACGAGTGCATACGACGCCGTACCACGCACAAAGCAATGGTGTGATCAAACACTGGTACCGTATGAACAGCACTTACAAATAGACTGACAACAAATACTCGGAGACGATTTTCTTCTATATCATCAGCTGATCGTCGATCTCGAAAGCCGACAGCTTATTGATAGCACGACAAAACTTTCATTCAAAGTTCCTGCACGCATCTCGGTTCACGAAACCACACGCAGTATCAACCCTGGATTGTCAAATCGCAACATATTGAATTCCCAGGTACGCCAACATTTACTTCGATGAATTACATTCGAATCAAAACGTCGAACACTTTATCGAAACGACTGGTCAAACGATACACTGCCGTGCACGACAATACCGCGCCACATCGCGATGAAATTGTCGAATCGGAACACATGATGAATCAAGACTTATTCAGACCCAGCAACTGTCGCCAAGAAGGAAAACGGAGACGATCCACGTCTGCGGAGACTACAGACTCATTTAGACTACGCATCACTAACAAAATAAAATTTTTCGTTCAAGCAGATCTTCAGCCATTAAAATATCATTTCCTACATGTCGTCGCTCTCAACTAATCTTCACTACAAAGTATTTCACAGAAGTTTTTGCCCTACAATTGCCTACAAGAGAAGCAACTGTATCCATCGATCGTTTAAAACCTGCCTACGGTTTCAACGAAGTGGATCAACCAAGCACTACTCTAGGCAACGCTACTTCCGAGCCAATCACCCTACAGAAGACTCTTTCCGGTCGAAGCATCAAGATGCCGGTACGCTTCGCTTGAGGGGGAATCATGTAGCTACCGAGAATGTCATCCTCTCTGGCAGACTGGCTGAAACTTTTGTACATATTGTAAATAGAATATCGTTCAAACAATTGAACACATAAATGAAATGTCGCATGTCAGTATAAATACCTTTTATGATAATTTTAATACACAGTCTATTTTACACTCTCCAAGTCTTATTATTACGCTGTCCGTGTTAGTCTGGAATATTCTAGTAGTGAGCCGCTTCTAGCTCCTACAAAGTTACAAGGGGTACTGGGAAGACATTTATCGGCAATATATGTAAGTTAGTTTTGATCTTCACTTTGATGACACTACTTTAGGTAATGCTGCGAACAGATTCTAGGCTTATTTTAAAAGATTTCTCACATACCAACTGGGTATATGTTTGAGTGAGTCCCTGGATAGTTTGGATTCACGATTGGAAGTGCTGGATAACGCTGCAATAGGGTTGTAGGTTTTTTAAGATTATTTGCGTTTAAAAATACAATTAAAACCGGTAATAACCGATTTGGTGCAGACGAAGTTGCACGGGTCAGCTAGTACTATAATAAAACTGTAGCAAGGTCAAATCTGTACATTAATATTTTTTGAAAATTTTGATCGGGGTAGACTTTGTTATCGATATAGAAGCCAAAAATATTATTTTTACAATTTTTGTCTGTCTGTCTGTCTGTCTGTCTGTCTTTCTGTCCTTGTGAACACGCATCACGCTGAAAGTACTGAACCGATTTTAACGAAACTTGACACAATAATAACTAATATTCCAAGGTTACATTTAGGATACTTTTTGTCCCATAAAACGCAAGGTGTTCTCCAGGATAACGAAAGACAAAAAATTGTAGTTAATGTAACTAGACTTTTTTGCGACACCTTAGTAGAAGAGCCAGCAATGTTGGAAGAACGAGAATTTTAGAAAAGCTGGTTCTTTAAAATGAAGATAATTTATGCCCTTCCAAACAGAATTCAGAATACCTGGTAGCCGGTTAACGTTGTGTTTTTTAATGCGCATCACACCTTTACAGGTTAAATTTTGGGTTATAAATAATTTAAGGAACATTTTTTTTTCAGTAACTTTTAAACGCTATTAAAAACATGAATTTATCACTGCCAGACAATTTTGTTATTGACAATAATGTGCCCGATGATATTCTTTATAAATAAAATAATTCATTTCAAACCATTTAATTTTTTCCATTGCAAAGAACATATTTCATTTTATTAACCATTATGATATTGAAATTTCACCGTAAACACCGTAAACGAAAAACAACGATAAACGTAGACATATGACTTTAGACTGACGTCATCTTGAATACATGCGTCTATAACAGGCGCTTCCACAATTATCGCTATCTTTATCATACACAAAATTGGGTAAATATATCAATGCAGTTGCAGTATTTAGCTCTAAGTTTCTAAACGTTTTCAAAGCATTAGCTGGTTTTAATTGGGGTGTTCATCCATAATATTTAGTTCGTTTATACTTCAATATTACACGCAGTCGAATTGACTATGCCAGCTTTCTTTATGATAGTAGTGCTCAGGTTAACCTCTATAAACTTGAAAAATTCCAAAACCAGACCATGAGAATTATCGGGTGTTTCATTAAAAGTACTCCAATCCATCTTATGGAAAGCGAATTGAGCATATGTCCGTTACATCTTAGGATACAATATTAAGCTGACAAAATTCTATTTAAATTTAAGTCATTCGAAAAGAACGAACTAACTAATGTATCAGAAGAACTGTCCACCTCTTTCCAATCACTCTATTGGCGTAAAAGAAAAAGACCACTGTTTTTTCTCAATATAAAAATACTCCAATTCAAACAAGTATAAAACATGAAATGTTCACTTTACACACCTGGGTCGATAACATTGATTTGTACAATATAAATAAAATAAATGTAGATGGTATTTGGAAGCCAAAGCATCAATATGATGTTGTTAAAATAAAAGATATTTGTCTTCAATATATAAATAAACATTATCAAAATTTTGTTAAAATATATACTGACGGATCTAAAGTTGGTAATTATTTAGGAGCCGCATTTTTTGAGTCAAATTCCAAAACTTTAGAAGAAGAAGAGAAGATCCTAGAGAAGGATCCTCCGAAGGTGCTCCTATTAATATTTTACCAACTTACTTGGATGTATGCTCAGTATTTAAAAATAGCTGTTACTCGCATTGGAAGGAATACTTTGATGAGCGTTTTAAAACAAAACGAATATGGTACAGAACGATTCAGCCACGCCCCTTAAGGTCACCATGGATTGATGACAGTACGATTTGCCGTCGGGAAGCAATCACAGGAATAAGATTACGCTCAGAACACATCCCATGTAAAAAGTTCGCCTACCTGATGCGTAAAGTACTATCACCACTCTGCCAGAGTTGTGAACTCATCGATGATGTGCACCACATCCTGGCAGAATGTGTTCGAAACGAAGATATTAGATCTCGGCTTAATTCTTCTGGTTCGTTCCACACTGGTTTGTACAATTCGTTATTGTCTGACCCCATTTCGAAAGATGCTAAAGAATTGTACAAAATTAATATAAGCTATTGTTAAGTTTATTGTTATTCTTATTGTTATATAGTTGTATGTCACTTAGGCGATATAGCCGAGAAGGCGACTAAGCCTTCATTAAAAATAAATAATAATAATATTAAAATTACAGCTATCTTAACATGGTTTGGACATACTTTATTTTATTTACAAAAAAATAGCATCGGTCACATTATTGTTAATAACAAAAATGTCTGGCAATGATAATTTCATGTTTTAGTAGCGTTTTAAAGTTAGTAAAAAACAAAATATTCAAAAATTATATAAAAATCAATATTTTTGCCTGTAAAGGTGCGATATGCACTAATAAACGCAACGTTTACCGGCAGCCAGGTAGCCCGCACTCTGTTCGGAAGAACCTAAAGATATATAAAAACTGGCTTATTTACTTTTTCGAAACCGTTGCTAGCTCTTAGACAAATAGTTACAGGCAAGTGACATTTGACACGTCGTGCTCATATCTTTTTAATATTTATATTTTTCTTCAATACAATGGAGTGTGAAAAAGTTTTAATACAAGTTGAAAATAATTATGATATTATTCAGTGTGTCATTTGTCATTATTTTATTTTATGAATACATTTTATCGTTTAATTTACAATTTAACTCTATCAACTTGATATTTTATAATGTCAACTCTACTGACTGTATAGTAAACGTCTACAAAAAAGGGAAAGGAACTTCGTTAGAAACTGGGGGGTCCATAGACCTTTAAAGCTTTTTTTCACATTACCACCAATATATGTTGGTTGCTACGAACGGGTTGTAGGCTTATTTTAAAAGATTTCTCGCATACCATCTGGGTATATGTTTGATTGATTCCCTTGATAGCTTGGATTCACAATTGGAAACCGATGGTGTGGCTGCAATAAGGTTTTAGTTATATTAAAATTTTTCGCGTTTAAAAATACAATTGGCACCAGTGACAACCGATTTGGTGCAGACGAAGTTGCACGGGTCAGCTAGTAAGTAATAAAATATATATCAATAATTTATGGAAATGACTGTTTCTATGAACACGTATCACTGCTAAAGTACTGCACGAAAATCATAAAGCACGTCTTCAAGTAACATTTTCTCTTCTTCTTTGTTTCATTAAAATCGGTTCGATCTATTAAAAGTTATTGTAATTTTGATGATGACGCGACTCAAGTACAGAGTCGGAGAGAAAGTAGATAAGTAATTAGACTTAATACATTCAGGTGATTTTATTAGTCACTATTGTGTACATAAGATTCCATGCGGATGAAGTCGCGGACATAGCTAGTATATTATATGTCGACATATTTAAGAGTGGTTCAAAATTCCACTGCAGGAAAAACACAACCACATACATTTCTACAATAAAACAGTAGAACTTTGAAACACATCTATAATATAAAAATGAATCGCAAAATGTGTTGGTAAGCGCATAACTCATCAACGCCTGGACCGATTTTGCCAATTCTTTTTTTTAAATGTTCGTTGAAGTCCAAGGATGGTTTTTACGGCGAGAAAAATTCGAATAATTGCCGGGAAAACCCAAAAATCAGCCCTTTTCTTTTTCCCATACAAACGTTTTCTAACTAAAATGTAGAATCAATTTGAACTTTATTGCTATTCAATAAAGTTCATATTAAATTACAAGCTTTCACTATTGTCCAAGCAATGTAGGTGTGTTCCTGACGCCAAAGAGACAATTTGCACTTTAATACCGCTGCACAAAGTTCAAATTCAATCATATCTATCAAAACAGTGTGCGTGCGCGCGTTGGAGGATCTAATGTCGCGTTCCGAAACTCAACAAAAGTGATAATATCGCGAACCAGACCAAATTGAATAGTCACAAATATAAGAGCTATAGATCATTAGTACTGATTTTCAATTTGGTCGGCTTCACGATATTATTTCTTTTGTTTTAGTTTCGGCACGCGACATAAAATGCATCAGTTTTCACGTCATTACATCAGTCAAACACAAACCGCGTTACCAAAAGTGTTTTATTATTATTAATTTAATATCCCTATCTGTGCAAAATTATTTAAATACATACTAATATTATGTAAATGACATGACCAACGAATAAAATAATAAATATCGGAAAATGAAAACTTTACACACATACAACATTGGTATGGCTTAAAGGACGTGACTCCAAGTCATATCAAATTAAAAAGAAGTTGAAAATTGAAACAACAACCATAACAACAACAACCTGCCGATTTGCCGGTGTAGAGGTGTTGGTTTTCTTGGATTTTCTGTTACCTACTCTACTGAGTTTTAGTTTGAAGCCCTCTGGCAAACATCCCAGTCGGGGTTTTTTAGTGGGTCCCAGAAGGGTGGCCAAAGTTCGTGCAAGCGAAAATACTTTGGTCACCCGAGCTGAACCCCACACACCGCCCTATCACCAGGGTGACGGTTCTGTTCAGGAGAATTTTTTGCCCCGGCTATAAAATAGGTAGGACCAAAAAACTGCCACATTCCAAATCTTTTTGACAGAACGAAGTCTGTCGGGTCCGCGTTACTTAATGCAAATTTAAAACTTATACGGTTTTGTACTAGATGCCGTTGTCGGAACTGGACCAAATTAAAATGGGACCACACGGGAAGCACCAGCTTTCAAATAAAAAAAGAATCATCAAAATCGGTTCACCCAGTCCAAAGTTGTGAGGTAACAAACATAAAAAAAAAAAATACAGTCGAATTGATAACCTCCTCCTTTTTTTGAAGTCGGTTAAAAATAATTAATTTCAACCCATTTTATTTTTTCTATCGCAGAGAACATATTTCATTTTATTAACGACGCTATCTTAAATACATGCGTCGATAACATACGCTGCCACAATTATCGCTATCTTTATCGTGCAGCCAGTGCTGCACTAAACTAGAGCTACAGCTAAGTTATTCTATATACATATTATTTTTATAACAATAAATCGATCTGACTTTTTTTATATTATAGGAAGCACACTTACAGGTGGGTCACCTGATGTTAAGTGATCACCACCGTTCATAGACACTTGCAACACCAGGGGAGTTGCAAGTGCGTTGCCAGCCTGTGTTTGGGGTGGGGGGGAGAGAAGGGAAGGGAAAGGGGAAGGAGAGGTGAGGTGGGCTTCCGGCGCTCTTACTGACCGAACGAAACGCAACAATGCAAGCACTGTTACTTGACGTCGGTTTTCTGTTAGAGGGTGGTACTACCCCGGCCGAGCCGATCCATTCATTCTGAAACCAGTAGCTATAGCTTCAGTGTGGCTCTACCACGTACAAAAAGTTGACTATTGAGTAAATAACTGACTGGAAGATTAAATTTATACTTATTTATGTCTAAATAAAATAATAATAAAATTACGGCTATCCCAACATGGTTTGAAATTACTTTTATTGTTATTTACAAAAAATAGCATTAGGCACATTATTGTCAATAATAAAACTGTCTGGGAATAATAATGCCATGTTTTAATAGCATTTCAAAGTTAGTGACAAAAAACATGGTAAAATTATTTAAAAATCAATATTTTCGTCTGTAAAGGTGCGATATGCACAAATAAACGCAACGTTTACCGGCAGCCACCTAGCCCGCACGTTGTTCGGAAGAACGTAAAGATATATAAAAAACAAGCTTGCTAAAATTTACTCTCAAAACCGTTGCTAGCTCTTAGACGAATAGTTACAGGCAAGTGACATTTGACGCGCCGACGCGATTCTCATATTTATATTTTTCTTCAATACAATGGAGTGTGAAAAAATTTTAATAGAATTTTACTACTAAATTTTAATTTTACTATTAAATTTCTATTTAATAGTAGAATATAGTTATGATAAAGTAAGAGGTAGAGATGATTATTTAATTTCATTTTTACGTATTGTAGATGTGCAGATTCTATGTAAAGTAGGTTAGGTGTCGTGACAGATAAAGAGAGAGAGAGAGAGAGTGTGTGTATATAATATTAGGTCTTTACCTATGAAATTGCCGTTTTGTATGAAAAAATTTAAACGAATTTTTTTTCATGAATTTTTTATCTGTATTAATCGAAGTAATCACCCATGCAATCAATGCATCTTTGCCAACGCAGTGGCAGTTTATTGATGCCCTTCTTAAAGAAATCAGCTGGACGGGAGGCAACAAATTCTTCAAAGGCATTTTGTACTGCCTTACGGGTATTGAATTTTTTTACCGCCAAGGAGTTCTCCAAATTCTGAAAAAAGTAGTAGTCTGTGGGCGCAAGGTCTGGTGAGTAGGGCGGATGACGGAGAACTTCCAACCCCAGTTCTTGCAACTTGGAGACCGTCTGCTGTGCAGTATGAGGTCGCGCGTTGTCGTGCAGGAGCAGCTGAGACGAGCGATTGACCAATGCTGGTTGGAGATGTGCCAGCTTCTCCATCATTGTGTTCAGTTCTTCACAGTACATATCTGCAGTAATGCTCACCCCGTTTGGTAAGAAGCTGTGATGAATCACACCGGCGCTAGACAATCAAACAGTGACCATCACTTTTCTAGGGGTAAGTTTTCGTTTAGGGCATTGTTTAGGTGCTGAACCAGGATCGAACCAACTTGCTGAGCGCTTGCGGTTATCAAAAAGAATCCATTTTTCATCGCAGGTAACAATGCGGTTCAAAAATTCCTTCATTTGTGTGTGTGTTGAGCAATGCAAGGCACGTCTCGACGCGTACTTCGCGCTGGCGATCATTGAGTTCGCGGGGCACCCATTTGTCAAGCTTTTTTATCTTGCCAATTTGACGCAAATGGACCAATATTGTTTTGACGCTAACGTCGAAAGCTGCTGCTAATTCAGCCGTAGATTGTGTATCATCAGCTTCCACAATCGCCTTTAATTCATCATTGTCGACCAAAGTCTTCGGACGACCGCGAGGTTCATTTTTCAGGTCGAAATTCCCAGAACGGATGCGAGCAAACCAATAACAGGTGGTGCGTTGGTTTGTAGTGTTAGCTCCGTAAACGTCGTTGATGTTGCGTGCCGCTTGTGCCGCGTTGCTGCCACGACGGTACTCATATTCCATAATTACTCGAATTTTTAACGTATCCATGATGACAAAAAATATTGAAATGCGATGAAAATGTAACACTAATCAATAAACAAATGACTACTTTTGGAAAAAGAATTCCATGTTTTTAAAATAAAATTAATTTGAAATTACAATTCTTAGCCAAACAAAAATTATTTTGATTTGAAATGACCAGTACTGCAGAACGGCAATTTCATAGGTAAAGACCTATTATATACATACATAAAATTTTCATTTCAATAGCAAACCAACTCAAGGATTACCTTTTGATGTATTAACTTTTATTAACTTGATTATCCCAGATCATTTAGTGTTTAATTTATTATTATTTATTTTATAAATATTTTTATCGTTTAATTTACAACTGAACTCTATCAACTTGATATTTTATAATGTAAACTATACTGACTGTATAGTAAGCGTCTAAAAAAATGGGAAAGCAATTTGGTTCCAACTGGGGTTCATATACCCATCAAGCTATTTTTTTACATTACCGCCAATACATGTAGGTTAGTTTTTATCTTAATTGAACCCGGTAGATGACGCTACGAACGGGTTCTAGGCTTATTTTAAAAGATTTCTCACATACCATCTAAGTATATGTTTGAGTGAGTCCCTTGATAGTTTGAATTCACAATTGGAAACCGTAGGTGTGGCTGCAATCGGGTTTTAGCCTTATTAAATTTATTCACGTTTAAAAATACAATTGAAACCGGTGATAACCGTTTTGGTGCAGACGAAGTTGCACGGGTCAGCTAGTTTATTATAAAAGTGACAATCTGTTGCCACTGCATCATTGTTGAAAATCAAGTGAAGTTCAAGTCTGTTTCATACTAAAAAAATAAAAGGATAGTGCAAAAAAGACATTCTCGAATATGAAATCATATAACACAAGGCTCTTTTCAATTCGTTTATATTTTTCCACTCGAATACGAATCATTTTCATTTTCCGCTAACTTTCCTTAAGTAAATAAAACCTTAAATTACTTTGTAATTAGGTTTCCTTTTTGTTTATTGTTCAAGGGGGGTTGTCACGTAAAATATTGTTTTTGCTGACGCCCTCCTCCCTCCCTCTTTCTGTCCCTCTTTGGTATTTCTACCTCGTTCTCGGTTATAGCCTTTACGAGCTAGTCCGCTGCACCTGTGGATGAGTTGTGTTATGCAATTTATTCTGACGATAGATATAACGTGAGCTGTTGGTAGCTTTAATCGGTTTTTGTATAGGAAATAATTTGGATAACTTTTAACTAATTTATAATCTATTTTACTTCTATACATATAATAAGAATGGAAATCTAACGTGTAAGTACTTTTTAGATTTTTGTAAAAAAAGTGTTGCAGGTGGTTAGAAATAAGTAATAAAATACATTCCAATCAATTTTACAAATGTCTGTCTGTTTGTATGAACACGCATCGCTGCTAAAATACTGTATTAAAAACCTCTTAAATTATAAAGCATATCTTGGAGTACCATTTAGTCTTTGTTCCATTAAAATCGGTTCGGTCTATCAAAAGTTATTGTACTTTTAATGACGATGCGACTTCAGTACAAGAGAAAAGTAGATAAGTAAATGGGCTTAATACATTCAGATGACTTTATTAATCGCTGTTTTTTTTTACATAAGCTTTAACGCGGACGAAGACGCGGACATAGGTAGTTCACAATATACGTGTAATTAACGACCAATAAAACCAAGTCAATCACCATCATGTAACATAAATTATAATGAAAACAGACAGACATATAAACAAATTTATTAAAACATTTATTAGCCATCTTCAAAGGGGGTTCTTAATTCCGTTGTCACTTTTGAAATGTAATTTCTCAAAGTACGGTAGGGAAAATTTTGTGTAACGCGCTACGCGTTAAACGTATGGTAGGTATGTATTTGTGTATGAGTGTAAATATGCATGTGTCTGTGTGGGTTTAGTAGTATACGAGAATGAGAAAATGTATAATTAAATGTTTTTACTACGGGACTTCGTAAAGTATAGTTTATGAGCATTCTTATCTTAATATATATATTTCTTGTGTGCGTGTGTATGTGACTGAACTCCTCCTAAACGACTGGACCGATTTTGATGAAATTTTTTGTGTGTGTTCGTGGAGATTCGAGAATGGTTTAGATTCACAATTGGACCCGGCAGGTGGCGCTGCGATCGACTTCTAGGATTTTTTTTGTTTTCAAGGCAGGACAACGTCCGCCCGGTCCGCTAGTACACATATATAGTCTAATATATATAAGCAAAAGAAGCTTTACTTC
This sequence comes from Antheraea yamamai, assembly GCA_036509395.1. Classification (NCBI taxonomy): domain Eukaryota; kingdom Metazoa; phylum Arthropoda; class Insecta; order Lepidoptera; family Saturniidae; genus Antheraea; species Antheraea yamamai. The sequence continues at coordinate 21,598,951 of AP028428.1, read as the reverse complement.
CTTCACATGCACACACTGTTACGCACACTCTTTGTTCTCTCATGTTTGTTAATTACGTAATTTATAAATCGTTTCGATATTTTTATCGGAGAAGGGGTATTTTCTAAGGGATTTTATTTCAATTTAGAATTGAATCGTAGAGTTTTAGGTGCATTTTATAGAGGTTTTTTTTTAAGTCGCTTCAATTTTTTTGTACAATATCATTATGTTAATATTGTAATCAGTATCATTACATAGTATAAAACAAAGTCCCTATCGCGTTGTCTGTGTGCATGTTTGTCTGTCTCTTCGCGATAAACACAAAAACTATTGAATGGATTTTCATGCAGTTATCACCAGTGGATAAAGTTCATGTGGAAGGTTTTGGTATATAAATTGTCAAGGTTCGTTTTTATAATCAGGGCGGAACAACAACTGCCGGGGCCGCGAGTCGTATATAATAATAACAGACAAAAATAAATAAATGTTGAGACAAAACTCCGGATTAATTAATTGAGATAAATATATGTAGATCCAATGATAAAGAAAAATCCGATTCGATAATAAATACATTGAAAATACAGTAATAAAACATAAATTATAGCCCGAAGCGTCATTCGTGCTCACGACCGCAAAGCTGTTTATCGAAGCGTCACAATTATTCCTGAATAATTTCGAATAATCTTTTTTGATATTCTACAACAGTTTATTGTATTGGTACATATTTTTCGTGAACTTGAAAATATGTAAATTAATGTATTAATGAACTTAACCAGTTATCGGTCCGCGGATATGTATCCTATTTAAAACAAAGGACGTGTATAATACTTTAAAATTCATAGAATGTTCATCTTGCGTCCATCATTTCCAGATATTATCTAGCTGCCCGTCTTTATTGACGAAGAATATGAGACGAAATCTGGTAGCCAATCAATTACATGTGGAAGTGTAAAGTAACGTCCTCTATAATATTAGTGCTGGACTTCCGCAAAGTAACTCTTTCTTGAATCAAGTCCAAATCTTCATTTAAAGTACAACCGTACTGAAATTAAATTGCAACTGAAAAAAATAACAAATTCTAATAACTAAAGTTCTCTCTACTATCTTCTGTCTTGCTCGCTCACTGCCATTTTAGTATGGAAATTTATTAACCTATTTCTTTCTATTTCACTTTCAATTTTTCAAATATTTTCTTACACACAAACCTTCTTTTAAGAATTACAAACATAATATAAAAATATAGACACAGTCATTTTGAAGTGACTCGTTTACATACGTTCGGCAATTGATCTTTATTTATATATAGATTTAACAAGTATGCAGAGCGTAACTTTTACGGCTGATAGGCGCAATATGATAAAATCCAAAAACAACTGCGAACAGCATACATCTAGACCTTTTCAATCTTGGAGTATAAAGCAATTTTAATTTACATTGAATGTCCAAAACAACTAAAATATTTAATTGTATAAGAATTAATACTGTATTGGTCAACATAACTGGTAAATATTTTTTTATAAACTCTAAAAATAATTAATGTGACTTATCCTTAAGATATAAACGTATACAATCAAGGACTTTCCTGCACGTCTTCTAAAGATGTACAATTCCGTACATTATTTTAATGTATCACGTAAGGTTTAGCTAGCATTAGTATTGTAAGCGCCTGGAAAATATTTTTAATCCTTGAGTACATTACATCGACTTTTCTTTACATTTTATAAATATAATATAATGAACATATATTATATATGTGAACCATTCAGCAGTAATTACTGAATAATTGAATATATAGCGAAAACCTTATAAAAATATGTTGCATAATTTAGGAAAATTGAGCGCAGTCGCAGACAGACGTGAATACCAAATTTATTTTAGGGTTTTTATATTCATAGACGACGAGTTTATAATTCACCAATATAATTTATTTTAAATCTATTCGATCAATTATATTTTTCATACTGTTTCACTACTTATGCTGTGTCAGAAATGTCGTAAAATATACATAAAATGTATGTACAATAAGTACATATTAAATATTAATGACACTCAACGCGTGACAGTTGGCTGACATGCTGTCACGTTTAACGTGTAAAGGAAGTGCTAGATGACGTGGCAAATTTATCCCGGAGTTTTTCACTTTGTCACGTGTCACGTGTAAATTAGACGATGATTTTACTAAAAATGGAATAATGTGGAATACAGTGAATTGATGAAAACGAATTAATATCGAATGATATTGAATAAGAAATAACAATTTAATAAATATAGATAAAGTAGCTGTTACTCGAGTCTTCGACCGCGTGGAGTTTAGCAAAACATGTTTCGTCAATGAAAACGTGTGTGTGCACTGTTACTGCTTCTTTAGTTTACTATACCGGTGCGGAAACTTAATTTTTTTTCCATGTACTTAAATAAAATGGAAGTTACTGTTTGTAATGTCAAAATAACAACTTTCTACTAAATGACAGTATATACGGGAGATGAAAAAAAAATGTTTTTTTTCTATTTTTTTGTCCATCTGTTTTGACTTTTCTTTAGCCTGCAGTAGATATTTAAAGTACCTCTGACAAGTTATGACTTTCATGTAATATCATTACATAGTAAAAACAAAGGCCCCTACCGCGTCTGTCTGTCTGTCTGTTCGCGATAAACTCAAAAACTACTGAACGGATTTTCACGCGGTTTTCACCAGTAGATAAAATGATTCATGGGGAACGTTTTGGTATAAAATTTGTCAAGGATTTTTTTATAATTAGGGCGGGACAACGTCTGCCGGGCACGCTAGTAATATATATAGCCGACGTTCTTACGGAAGGTGTGTACACAAGTGAGAACACCATTCTCGTAGTTACAATTGATTGTCGCTGGTGGTCGTGCTTTCAATTCATCACGTCTAATATCAAGTGCAGCACGTCGATGTTCTTCGTAAGTCTGGACTCTTGTTGCCACATGAGCTCTCCATGCTGGACGTTTAGCTGCTAGAATCTCCCAGTGTGAAGGGTCTATGATACCCTTTTTCATGTGACGCTTAAGCACATCTTTGTATCTGAGTACAATAAGAGGGTAATGTTTTTTATACATATTTTATAGGTTTTAACGTTTGGCCTCAGCCTTACGTGATGCTAAATGACGATCGGGTTTACTATGCAAAATAACTCAAATCTCGAGGAAAACTGGCTCTCACATGCAAATGCTGGAACACACCGATAGATGCTGATAGCTAGGCTACGTAAAATCAATTTAAAGTATTTTTAATAATTTATTTGTACTTAGTGTGTTAATGAATTCCTCATAATTAATCGCTTTATGAGATATATTTTTATTGCCTTTTGCACCATATATTTACATGGGCAATCCCATCACAACGAAGGTATCCATTGTGTCGGATAAGTTACACTTCAATTCGATTATACAGCGCAACACAAAAGGACGGGTACCTTTGTTCTGTTGGCGAAGGGTTGCTGCTACGATATCGGCTTTAGACCGGTACGAATTTAGAAATTCTTTGGGTCCCAATTTTTGAATATTTAGTATGAATATTTTCAAAATTCTCACAATTTATTAGTGTCCTGTACCTGTTTGAACTTTTGACATTGTATAATTAAAATATTCATTCTCATATTAGTTTATAGTAGATACAGAATTATATATTTCTGATATTACCAGTCATTTATGAATACGATTTTGATTTATATTTGTTGTAGACAGTCGAAATACATTATAAATTATAATACAGTATATACAATGATGTATATACATGTAATACTTTCCTAATATTACACTCTTTATATTTTTTTCACTTTAGACATAGCTATAATCATAATGAAAAGTATATTTGTATAACACATGTTGTGTTGGTAGTGGAAAGTCTACATTTTCGTATTATTCATTGTGAATGGAGATATAAGCACAGTTTAGCACAGTGTACAATACGCATCCCAATTATGTACGTCTATTTAAAAAGATCAATTGACATGAATGGCATTTTTAAAATATTGCATTAAAACACAGAATATAGCAGACTGATGTATATTGACGTAAACACATAGAAAATGCTAAGTGTTCCTAGCACATAGTACATAGGGTACTTAGAAAAAAAATAATTAATTTGTACATCACAATAACCGTCCAAGTATGGTGGAGAAATACGAGTATTCTATATATAAAAGCCACAATAAATTATTCTCGAGGGACACTCTTGCCGATCGCTGTGAAAGCTTGCCTCAAATTCAAATAACCGGGGGCAGCGAGACCCCCACGAACATTCTAAATACCTATCAGTTGGAAGCAATGAAAATCTTTTATTCACAACTGCGTAGGACTCTATTGGCACTATCGGGTCGCATATATTGAATGTTTAGTGAATCGATACGCTGCGTACATGAATTCAAACGTAAACTATTTTATTGTCTACGTAAGAATATAAAATGTGTAAGTAATTACGGTACCTTTATCAGGTCGGTTTAATTTATTGTTTGCGATATTAAAAGTTAATTGAAGTAAGTGTTAGGCAATATTGGACTTAGTTCGTATACAGGCAAATTTTAAATTTGGTTGTCGGTCTCCGTTAGAGCCTAAAGTAATAAAATTTGAAATAAAATTGTTTATACCTATATTTATACTAAAAATTACAGGAAACTTTACTTAGGTTATTTATGAGAATTTTATGTAAATTTTGATTTTTTTTCGTTGTAATATATATTGCTAACGTAGATGACGTCTCATTGGATATTTTATTAAACTAATGGTTAAAATTTAATTATAATTCGTATATTCAAGTTTCGATATTAGGGGAAAAACGCTTTTAAAACGTTTTTATTGATAACACTAAAGCCGTTAATAGCTGCTCAATAGAAAAAGAAAATGAGTTGAGAAATAGAGGAATAAATACTACTGAACTGATTTATCTTTGCCTATTTATATATGCAGTCTGTGTGATGTGAAATTCTCAAGAATTACCTAATATTTATAGTTTTTTTTACTTTATTTTTGGCAACCAATCTTTTAGATTATTACTGCCATTGTCGAGTAGTTAATAGTATTACAAGTTCTTCCATTCCATTTTTGGCAACCAGTCTTCTAGTAGACTATTACTGCCATTGTCAAGTGAGTATCGATATTACAAGTTTCTTGATATAATTTCAATGAACTAACAAGATGGTGGCCATCTTGTTAGAACTTTCCATGGAGTTTTTGCGGCATCTCAGAATTCATGGTCCGTGGTATTATTTTCCATTCACTTCACTTATGCACAATAAACAATCTATATTACATAAAACACCACCAATATTATACAATATAGAGTCAAGTAACACAAGATTATGAATAAAAAATAAAATCCACTACCTGACAGACCAAAATCCGCCAAAAACTCAATATTTATAGTTGAAGTGAAGATTCATTTAGTATTGGAATTTTTGGCGACGTCTAATCCCATCGTAAGAAACTATTATAATACTTACGCGTTTAATGCACTAATAATCGCTAATAAAGAGAATTGGTTACTCAAATATGAAGGAAAAATAGTCATTTTGTTACATTCAGATCTTGTAGTATTCTTATTTGAATCTATACACACTTTGAAGTTTTTTTTGTACAATTTAACGTAATGTAATAATGTAATTTGATTATTCTATAGAAGTAGAGCGAATTCTAAATAATAACAAAAACATAGATGTAAGTAAAAAATCTGGCAAGGCTATTATATCACTACATATTATATAACAACGTCCTCTGCCATGTCTGTCTGTCTGTCTGTTCGAGATAAACTCAAAAAATACTCAACGGATTTTCATGCGGTTTTATCAGTAGATACAGTGATTCATGAAGAAGGTTGAGGTACGTAATTTGTCAAGGTTTTTTATTATTATCAGGACTAGAGAACATCCGCCGGGCCCGCTAGTACTTTATATACAAAGGAAAGAGCGTAAAAAAATTGAAAGCAAAAATATATTTTGTTTACAATTTTCTTTTCTAAACAATTTTATCTTTTTAGTTCACATTTTCTACGAATGCGCACAACGCTACCGAACCCGAGGTGCTTATACAAATAGTAGATTCTAAAAACTTTAATAACTTTATATTAAATGAAGATATTGTGACATTTTAAATATATTTCTGCAACATTAAAAATGATATCAAAATTACATTGACATTGGCAAATGTTTACTCAATGTCAAAACAAAATATATAGCTAACGTCTGCGATTAGATATTTAAATATTGAACTCGTTTCGGTTGTAAATTGACATTATCAAGTTTTGATGTCGTGTAAAAACAATTTACTGCCTTCTCTTGGGAATGGATTTATTTAACTTTTATTTTTAGATAATTTAACTTTATACTATTCTTCAAAGAAACACAATGTACGTGGAGACAAGTCTTCAGCTTTTCTTATAAATTCCTCAGTCATCACGTTGAGGTAATATGAAAAGATAAAAAAGTGAATTTATGTTTACTTATGACCATACTATAAAACTGAAAACTTAAAAATATAAAAGTTTATAAAGATTTATCAAATTTTGTATATTAATCAAATAACATTAAATGAAATTAATTAAATACGCACACTATATACAATTGAAATAATACACTGATTATGTATAAAAATACTTAATATTATTAAAGTGAAACTTTTTCCATCGCCTGAATTTTTTTTGTCCATCTATCGCATGTCGCATTACAGCCGACGCGAGGCATGGCCGCGGAGTACGGGTGAAGTGAAAGGCGCTCGGCAGAGCAGCCAAGGCCAATATGTCGGCGCTCATGGCTCAATTCAAAATGATTCCATGATTTAAATAAATATTGTGCTCAGTTTTTAACATGCGTCTATCATCTGAATGACTGTATTTATTATGTACTCCGTACTCTAATACGCAGATTAACATTTAAATGTATAGTTGGATATCTTGTCTATTATTGATTTCCCATTATCATTCCCATTGTCCAATTATTAAGTTAAGACTAAAACGTGATTTTAATACCCAAAAACGAATAATTTTCCAAAAATGTTCAGTGAAATGCCTACATTCAGTCCGTCACCGACCCGAGCGTGAGTTATCTTTCGTTTACTGTTCAATGCCCCTAAAGTAGTTTTCTTACTTAGTTAATCTTATTAAAATATATAATTCCAAGTTCATAGAAGAGTTAAGTCGAAAAATTTTGCTCGTGTTAAATAAAAATATAAGCCATTTTCGGTAATGCAATATATATTCATGAGGTTGATGTATGGTGGCGTGTGAGACACTTTCTTGTAACACGTTTGTGAGCATATAATGGTGTTTATTCTTATGTTGGTTGTAAATTGTACATTTTTATGTATACAGTGGTACCAACTTGACGAGACTTTTATGGCCCCAGTGGAACTTAGAGCTTTGGTAAATAAGTAGATTACGCCAACCCCGTTATGCGATACGTGGTGGTGACGCTTCAAGAATTCATTGTTGCTTGTACAATTTATTTTTTCTTTAACGTTGTATTTTTTTAGATGGTTGTATTTAGTACTTATTTTATTTTTATCTCGCGTGTGAAATATTTGTAGATAGTATAAGTATTTCTAGAATCATTTTAACTAGTCGTTGTCGAAGTTCGAAAATAATTTCTTTTGTTTTTTAGTTCGAACTTTATTGAGTTTTGTCTAATATCTTTCAACCACCTGAGTCATAGGATTGTCTAGTTTAGTTGGCATCGGTTATCATGTATAATCCAGAAATTTTCAACCAACTTTTCAATAGTTTACGGTCCATCTTTCCAGTTTGAGAAATTGTGTAATAATGTAAAATTTACCATTTACAATCAAATTTTTCACTATTGTTGTTTTACTGTATTATCTATTATTTTTAGTAAATTATAAATACTTGTAATAATATAGCAACACCTTTTTGTAATATAAATATTGTATTATATCGCATAACAAATTGCAATACGTCAACAGTAATCATTTGTGAATACGTTACACATGTCCGACCACACACCAAAACTTTATGACTGTCCTATGTCTAAAATTCAGTATGAATAAAGACAATATATTATTTACTGTGTTATTTTTGTAACACGTTGTTTTTATACATACATTTTATCTTTCTGCACTCTTTCCTTAAATAAACTTTACCTATATCAAATGTCACAATCTACCGTGAGGTAAAATAGGGTGTAACAAATTTTCTTCATGTATTTAATATAGAGGTAAAAAGTTATTTTAACTTTTTTTTCTTACTCTTATTCCACCAAAGTTGCATGTGAAATGAAATTACGGATTATTTATTTCTATTTTTTGCAGTAAGATTTATTTGTATAAAAAGTAAGTGGAAAAAATAGGGAAGCATAAACAAAAATAAAATCTCTTTCTGATGCTGGTCTCATATTCCAACGACATAATATATATATCTATTTATATATATATAAATTTAATACGGACTCTAAAGACTGTGGTTGCGCCGCTTTATGTATGTTTGAAAATTCCCGCATTATGGGTTAAATCATGCCACTTTGAAGCCCGACCAATTAATTGCGATCAGATTACGCCCCCCCCCCCCCCCGCTTCCCTTTAACTATGGCACATGCTTATTCGCCGCGAGCGAGACGTTCGCGCCGTTAGTTTCGATTGCGGCCACCAGTGTTCGACTGTTGCCGCCATTGTGTTAGTTCGACTGCTATCGTCTTGTAGTTTGCGCGCCGGACAGTGGTTGTGTCCACGCCGAGCCGCGCCGCATGCTAACATTTTGAGTTTTTGCATGGTCGAGTGAGAAATAAACGCATCGCTACATATGTGCCGACATATATTATAAACAATAAGTGTTGTGAGGGAGGAAACCCAGTGGAAAGAAACGAGATACACCTAGCCGGCTAGCCACGTGGAGACTGCATCGCCGCGAGGTATGTGCCAAGTTTCCTTCCTACCCTGGTCTCCCTAGTCGTAACTGATTGCAATAGTTGAATATCAAATATAGCATCCCCGCATATACAGTCCACTTAATTTAGCATAGAAATCCCCGCACGCGCGCACCCATACGGTGACGTCGACATCGCCGCGGCGTCACCAAACTGCTATAACGCTTTTCTATGTTGAAAATTTATCTTACAAACAAATTATTTATCCATGAAGTTTCCAATAAAATAATTAATGAATCATTGGTACCTGATAACGCAGATATCGTGATGATAAAAATCTCGTGTATCAATGTACGTCATTTATTAAACGATTGATTTTCCGAGGTATACCAGCGACCCGCCACAGCCGAGCCACAGAGCGCCGCACGTATCGCATCGAATTTTAATTACAACCGTCCCATTGTACAATTTATATGAATGGATTCAATAAATATATCAGTTACCTCTTTGTGCGAATGTAAATGGTAAATTCTGAAAATATAACCCATGATTTTTTTATCCAGAATGTACTCTTTCCGAGGAATATATCAAATTTAGGTACACTAACTCGAGCGAAGTCACAAGCAAAAGCTAATAAATAAGAAAAAAATAATTGAGGTAATCATAAGGACTGCCGACAGACGCGGAAGCTCAAAACGATGGAATAGCTGTGTTTTCTTTTGAATTTTTAAATTAGTTATATTGTGAATTATTTAAATTTCTTAATTTGTATATTGAAATTATGAACATTAGTCTGGGTTTCACATCTATTAGCCCACGGAGCAATAATTATATACATTCTTATAAAGTTTATTAAACGATCATAGGGATCGGCAATATATTAATATAGTTTGACGCAATCCGCGCAAACGCAATACGATCGATCACGCTTACTAGGATCTCATCTCGCGAAATTATACCTACTAATGGGCGCCCAGTGGTCGACATTCGACCATAGTTCATTGACTTTTTTTAAAGTTTGAACTTTATTGGGGTTCTTTTGTCAATAATCTATAATGAAAGGTTTTCATCATGGCTACTCAGTTATTTGCCACTTTTTTTTAAATTATATAAATGTGAAACTAAATGAAAATTGAAATTAATTATAAATTTGAAATAAAAAACAGGCGTTTACATAAGGTGGTAAGGCTCTCAAATTCTAAGTAAATATAACTTTACGAAAATAAAGAAGTTTATCCCAACTTACGACACAGTTTTTAATTAATTTTACACGACACCATGGGTGGGTGGGTGGTATTTCTGGATGATATTTAATTAAATGTAGTCTGTAGATTATGAGGAATAGTGATATGTCCAGTATCATCCTTTGGAAAAGTAATGGATACACAATAGAATCAAATGATGAATCCAAAACAAAGATGTTTTAATACTACCATTAACTTTTGAAAATGACTTCATTTTTGTTCAAAATTCATCATCAACTGTACTAAATATAGTTGCTACATCATGTCGAACTGCATCATTGTAACGGCGGAGATCTAAGTCATAGATTACTTTCATGAGCAAACAAATTTTCTTATTTTGATTTTACATAGTATTTTTTGGCTCATTTTTTATTGAATCATCATTTGAAGTGAGTTCACCATATAAAAATACTAAACATTAAAATATTGGCATTGGCTTTAGTAATATTGCTTTACTCTTATGACAACATGAAGTGAAAGCAATCACCTAAAAATTTTGATATTCAATAAGACCAAAGAGAATAATAATTATTTCAGTGGTTCCATAAATTTACTAAAGATAAATTAATTATTAATGTATATTATGAATTTACATATTATAAAATTAAGCTATAGTTTGACCAGTTGATTTCAAAGGACATGTAAGGCATGCAACGTCAGTCATGTTAAAAATATTGAAAAGGTAATTCGAACGTAAATCTAAAATGACGGATGTCAAAATGTCTTTTTTATTTACATGTGTGTATATGTTGTGTAAAATTGGAGCAGTAGTGTGAGTAATGCATATTTTAATTAATTTAATGTACTTATAATGCATTTTATATAAAATAAATAGCTTTCTGCATTTCTCCTCCATATAAACTTTAACTATGCCAAATTTCACATTCATCCGTTCACGCAATTTTCTTAAAAAGGGATACAGAGTTTTGGCTTCACGTATTAATATATATGACTAGCTGACCCGTGCAACTTCGTCTGCACCAAAACGGTTATCACCGGTTTCAATTGTATTTTTAAACGTGAATAAATTTAATAAGGCTAAAACCCGATTGCAGCCACACCTACGGTTTCCAATTGTGAATTCAAACTATCAAGGGACTCACTCAAACATATACTTAGATGGTATGTGAGAAATCTTTTAAAATAAGCCTAGAACCCGTTCGTAGCGTCATCTACCGGGTTCAATTAAGATAAAAACTAACCTACATGTATTGGCGGTAATGTAAAAAAATAGCTTGATGGGTATATGAACCCCAGTTGGAACCAAATTGCTTTCCCATTTTTTTAGACGCTTACTATACAGTCAGTATAGTTTACATTATAAAATATCAAGTTGATAGAGTTCAGTTGTAAATTAAACGATAAAAATATTTATAAAATAAATAATAATAAATTAAACACTAAATGATCTGGGATAATCAAGTTAATAAAAGTTAATACATCAAAAGGTAATCCTTGAGTTGGTTTGCTATTGAAATGAAAATTTTATGTATGTATATAATAGGTCTTTACCTATGAAATTGCCGTTCTGCAGTACTGGTCATTTCAAATCAAAATAATTTTTGTTTGGCTAAGAATTGTAATTTCAAATTAATTTTATTTTAAAAACATGGAATTCTTTTTCCAAAAGTAGTCATTTGTTTATTGATTAGTGTTACATTTTCATCGCATTTCAATATTTTTTGTCATCATGGATACGTTAAAAATTCGAGTAATTATGGAATATGAGTACCGTCGTGGCAGCAACGCGGCACAAGCGGCACGCAACATCAACGACGTTTACGGAGCTAACACTACAAACCAACGCACCACCTGTTATTGGTTTGCTCGCATCCGTTCTGGGAATTTCGACCTGAAAAATGAACCTCGCGGTCGTCCGAAGACTTTGGTCGACAATGATGAATTAAAGGCGATTGTGGAAGCTGATGATACACAATCTACGGCTGAATTAGCAGCAGCTTTCGACGTTAGCGTCAAAACAATATTGGTCCATTTGCGTCAAATTGGCAAGATAAAAAAGCTTGACAAATGGGTGCCCCGCGAACTCAATGATCGCCAGCGCGAAGTACGCGTCGAGACGTGCCTTGCATTGCTCAACACACACACAAATGAAGGAATTTTTGAACCGCATTGTTACCTGCGATGAAAAATGGATTCTTTTTGATAACCGCAAGCGCTCAGCAAGTTGGTTCGATCCTGGTTCAGCACCTAAACAATGCCCTAAACGAAAACTTACCCCTAGAAAAGTGATGGTCACTGTTTGATTGTCTAGCGCCGGTGTGATTCATCACAGCTTCTTACCAAACGGGGTGAGCATTACTGCAGATATGTACTGTGAAGAACTGAACACAATGATGGAGAAGCTGGCACATCTCCAACCAGCATTGGTCAATCGCTCGTCTCAGCTGCTCCTGCACGACAACGCGCGACCTCATACTGCACAGCAGACGGTCTCCAAGTTGCAAGAACTGGGGTTGGAAGTTCTCCGTCATCCGCCCTACTCACCAGACCTTGCGCCCACAGACTACTACTTTTTTCAGAATTTGGAGAACTCCTTGGCGGTAAAAAAATTCAATACCCGTAAGGCAGTACAAAATGCCTTTGAAGAATTTGTTGCCTCCCGTCCAGCTGATTTCTTTAAGAAGGGCATCAATAAACTGCCACTGCGTTGGCAAAGATGCATTGATTGCATGGGTGATTACTTCGATTAATACAGATAAAAAATTCATGAAAAAAAATTCGTTTAAATTTTTTCATACAAAACGGCAATTTCATAGGTAAAGACCTAATATTATATACACACACTCTCTCTCTCTCTCTCTTTATCTGTCACGACACCTAACCTACTTTACATAGAATCTGCACATCTACAATACGTAAAAATGAAATTAAATAATCATCTCTACCTCTTACTTTATCATAACTATATTCTACTATTAAATAGAAATTTAATAGTAAAATTAAAATTTAGTAGTAAAATTCTATTAAAATTTTTTCACACTCCATTGTATTGAAGAAAAATATAAATATGAGAATCGCGTCGGCGCGTCAAATGTCACTTGCCTGTAACTATTCGTCTAAGAGCTAGCAACGGTTTTGAGAGTAAATTTTAGCAAGCTTGTTTTTTATATATCTTTACGTTCTTCCGAACAACGTGCGGGCTAGGTGGCTGCCGGTAAACGTTGCGTTTATTTGTGCATATCGCACCTTTACAGACGAAAATATTGATTTTTAAATAATTTTACCATGTTTTTTGTCACTAACTTTGAAATGCTATTAAAACATGGCATTATTATTCCCAGACAGTTTTATTATTGACAATAATGTGCCTAATGCTATTTTTTGTAAATAACAATAAAAGTAATTTCAAACCATGTTGGGATAGCCGTAATTTTATTATTATTTTATTTAGACATAAATAAGTATAAATTTAATCTTCCAGTCAGTTATTTACTCAATAGTCAACTTTTTGTACGTGGTAGAGCCACACTGAAGCTATAGCTACTGGTTTCAGAATGAATGGATCGGCTCGGCCGGGGTAGTACCACCCTCTAACAGAAAACCGACGTCAAGTAACAGTGCTTGCATTGTTGCGTTTCGTTCGGTCAGTAAGAGCGCCGGAAGCCCACCTCACCTCTCCTTCCCCTTTCCCTTCCCTTCTCTCCCCCCCACCCCAAACACAGGCTGGCAACGCACTTGCAACTCCCCTGGTGTTGCAAGTGTCTATGAACGGTGGTGATCACTTAACATCAGGTGACCCACCTGTAAGTGTGCTTCCTATAATATAAAAAAAGTCAGATCGATTTATTGTTATAAAAATAATATGTATATAGAATAACTTAGCTGTAGCTCTAGTTTAGTGCAGCACTGGCTGCACGATAAAGATAGCGATAATTGTGGCAGCGTATGTTATCGACGCATGTATTTAAGATAGCGTCGTTAATAAAATGAAATATGTTCTCTGCGATAGAAAAAATAAAATGGGTTGAAATTAATTATTTTTAACCGACTTCAAAAAAAGGAGGAGGTTATCAATTCGACTGTATTTTTTTTTTTTATGTTTGTTACCTCACAACTTTGGACTGGGTGAACCGATTTTGATGATTCTTTTTTTATTTGAAAGCTGGTGCTTCCCGTGTGGTCCCATTTTAATTTGGTCCAGTTCCGACAACGGCATCTAGTACAAAACCGTATAAGTTTTAAATTTGCATTAAGTAACGCGGACCCGACAGACTTCGTTCTGTCAAAAAGATTTGGAATGTGGCAGTTTTTTGGTCCTACCTATTTTATAGCCGGGGCAAAAAATTCTCCTGAACAGAACCGTCACCCTGGTGATAGGGCGGTGTGTGGGGTTCAGCTCGGGTGACCAAAGTATTTTCGCTTGCACGATCTTTGGCCACCCTTCTGGGACCCACTAAAAAACCCCGACTGGGATGTTTGCCAGAGGGCTTCAAACTAAAACTCAGTAGAGTAGGTAACAGAAAATCCAAGAAAACCAACACCTCTACACCGGCAAATCGGCAGGTTGTTGTTGTTATGGTTGTTGTTTCAATTTTCAACTTCTTTTTAATTTGATATGACTTGGAGTCACGTCCTTTAAGCCATACCAATGTTGTATGTGTGTAAAGTTTTCATTTTCCGATATTTATTATTTTATTCGTTGGTCATGTCATTTACATAATATTAGTATGTATTTAAATAATTTTGCACAGATAGGGATATTAAATTAATAATAATAAAACACTTTTGGTAACGCGGTTTGTGTTTGACTGATGTAATGACGTGAAAACTGATGCATTTTATGTCGCGTGCCGAAACTAAAACAAAAGAAATAATATCGTGAAGCCGACCAAATTGAAAATCAGTACTAATGATCTATAGCTCTTATATTTGTGACTATTCAATTTGGTCTGGTTCGCGATATTATCACTTTTGTTGAGTTTCGGAACGCGACATTAGATCCTCCAACGCGCGCACGCACACTGTTTTGATAGATATGATTGAATTTGAACTTTGTGCAGCGGTATTAAAGTGCAAATTGTCTCTTTGGCGTCAGGAACACACCTACATTGCTTGGACAATAGTGAAAGCTTGTAATTTAATATGAACTTTATTGAATAGCAATAAAGTTCAAATTGATTCTACATTTTAGTTAGAAAACGTTTGTATGGGAAAAAGAAAAGGGCTGATTTTTGGGTTTTCCCGGCAATTATTCGAATTTTTCTCGCCGTAAAAACCATCCTTGGACTTCAACGAACATTTAAAAAAAAGAATTGGCAAAATCGGTCCAGGCGTTGATGAGTTATGCGCTTACCAACACATTTTGCGATTCATTTTTATATTATAGATATATCTCCTCTTAAAAAATACGGCTCGACGCGCTCAGATAAGATTTCACTTCAAAAATCGAGTGTGATTTGACACATGGTAGAAGTGAAACTTACTATTGTGATAAATTTTTAAGGCAATGAGATAAATACAATATGGAGGAGGTAAATATTACTTTTCGAATATTTTAATTTATATTAACAATGTTAATAATACACAACACAAAATAAATTTTAAAAGTGCGCGGTAAAAGTTACTACAATTCAACAGAAAATATTGTGCAATAGATTTCAACTTTTCACTTTCTCTTTCCCTCGCTCTTTTGCATATATTTCGAGTACATTAAGAATATACTATCTCATTCTCTCACAGACTAAAACCTATCTCTTTTTCATTACACATTTTCGTGACATAAAATCCAAACAGAAAAATCTTGGCATCTCAAAGGGGGCCTCCTTAAACCTACACCTGGGTCGCAAGTCCTGGGAACTGCTCTGAGTTTCTCCCTCTGCCACACGATGGACCCGGCACCCGCACGGTGAACCCATTGAAGGCTAAGAAGTTCGTCTCTCTGCCACTGCTAGGTTGATCTACTTCGCTTACTTCTATAGCTTTATGTCTTATGGCATTTTGTTGTGGGGGCAGCAACTGAGGTGGACACCATATTTCTACTACAAAAACAGGCAGTTCGAGCGATCTATAATTTGGGGCCTCGCGAATCATTAAGGACTAAGTTTCAGGAATTCGGTATTTTAACTCTGCCCTCCCAATATATTCTTGAGAATTTGATGTACGTCCGCAAAAACTTAGGTAATCTGGATTTAGTAAAAGACCGACATAATGTAAATACTAGAAACAATAACAAACTGGTCACTCCATGTTTCAGGCTTACAAAAACCAGTAACAGTTTTTTAGGTAATAGTATTAGATTTTATAAGAAAGTCGCAAAACACATTACCGATTTGCCAGATAGTAAGTTCAAGTGTTATGTCAAGCGGGTCTTAATACATAAAGGCTATTACAGGGTGGATCAATATGTGAACGATGGCGACGTCTGGAAGTGACGCCTCTCTCTGTGCATCCACCAAAAACGAATGTAACTTTATATGTCGTTATGTTTTAATAATCAAAAATATGTTTTGTTTTATGAAAAGATAAACCAGATCGAGTTTCTCGCCGGTTCTTCTCGATGACTGTTCATATTGTTTATAAATGCCTCCTCAGGGCCTACATTGAATAAAGAGTATTTTGATTTTGATTCACGCCATCCCAAAAGAAACTTCACGTCAAAAAAGGGTTAAAATATTGCTTTAATATCAATGGTTATTGAGAATTTATTAGTTAAATGCAATAAATTGATATGCAGATTCTCGTAAATATGTTAATACTAGCAAATATGCTAGAGTGTCTTCATAAATACGTGGTTCATTTAACTAATTGGCTCATTGTGCGTATGTACTCCTATACTATGTACAGTTACTCTTAATATGGACAGTTAGAACTGTTGACGAAAAGAGTCGAAGACCGCGGCGGAAGGTACATAAGAAACCGGTCGTATATAATACTCTTTTAAATCATGTGCTTTAAAAATCATTACGCTAAAAACATTTTAGTAAAATCATTATCACATCATACATTATTTTTAGTAATAAGTTGCTCTATTATCCGCTTTTACGGACAAGTTATCACTTCTATAGTAGACATACGTGTACAGAATACAAATAATTATAACAGCTGTTTAGGAATTTGTAAATTATAAACTTAGGACCGTCTCCTCCGCTGTCAACTCATGATAAACCCTTTCTAAATTAAATTCCTTAACTCGTTGTTAACTCAAGATTAATTCTAAAGTGTTGTTAAAGTTGCTTGTCTTCCTTACTTTCAATTTCGTGTACTTGTCCGTATGACCCTGAATTAAGTACAACGTACCAAACCACTAGATGGCGAGTGTCGGTTTTCATAGTTTAACTGTATCT
Source organism: Antheraea yamamai (assembly GCA_036509395.1). NCBI lineage: Eukaryota > Metazoa > Arthropoda > Insecta > Lepidoptera > Saturniidae > Antheraea > Antheraea yamamai. The sequence continues at coordinate 21,581,593 of AP028428.1, read as the reverse complement.
ATCTATATATTAATACGTGAAACGAAAACGTTGTACCCCTTTTTAACCGAATTGCACGAACGGATGTTGTGAAATTTGTTATAGTTAAAGTTTAAATGGAGGAGACGTGTACAAAGCTTTTTATAAGAAATGCATTAAAACACACCAAATTAATTAAAATATACATTACTCACACTACTGCTTGAATGACAAACAACATATACACATATGTAAATGAAAAAGACGTTTCGCCATCCTTCATTTTACTCTTATGTTCCAATTACCTTTTGATGTTATTGAATGTCAAAATGAATTATGGTCGAATCTCGACCACTATCGTAAATAAAACGATAGAGGTCAGTGGTTAGGCGTGCACCACGCAAATATTACTAGACAGCTAATAACGTTTTTATATAAAAAATATTAATAAGCATGTTGTAACTTATATTATGCAACCACTGTATTCTAAGTCCAATAGAACCGTTATACTAAATGAAGACAATCACTTACAGATAATTTACCTTTAAGTAATGAGTCGGGACATCTTTAATTCTAGTGTATATTGTCAATTATGGTATGCACTTTGAACTAGAATACAGTATGATACTGTTGCTTTCAGCGGTAATAAGTTACTACGTTTCACTCAGTCTGACCTTACAAAGCGGTTGATAACAAACAGAACTTTATCACAATTCTATTCTTCCCTAATAGATTGGACGTCGACCTTGAATTTTGCCCTTTATTTTCCGTTTTTAGGACAATCGGATTTCAAAGGCTTTCTTTCTTCGCTCCACAGTCTTTGTTAGAGGGAGCGAACGCGACGAACAAAGTTGGAGTAAATGTGATTCTAAGAGTTTAAGTGAATTCATTCAGAAATCAGCTTTCTTTCCCAAACTTTGCAAGCTTGATAATCGTAATATTGAGACGACCGAGGTAAAGTCTCCAGTATTACGGCCACGTAAAATTAATTTAATCTGCGTTGACGTAATCACATCAAAGCTCATAAATAGTAACTAAACAAAAATTTGTATGATAAACTAAGGGAAAAAGAAAATTAACTATTTTTTCCTTATTTACATATAGATTAGAATATGGAAATCCTAATTAAACCGTAGGTTTTTCTGCTGTAACAAATATGAATATACATAAATCCGTGTCATGGGAAGTAATGTATTTGCAATTATTTAAAATATTATTTTGTACACATAATTTCATCATGAATGTAGGCAGGCAACAGTTACCGTACTTTCTTGCACAATATGTTCTTCTTTATTAGAGCTCTATAAGTGCGAGCAGTGCCACCAATTATTGTTCATTCTGTCTGTTGTCACTGTCTACAGTACTACAAGCAATTCGTTTAAATACATGTCAGACTAGCTTCTACCCGTGACTTGGCTTTTGTGAGCACGATATATTTTATCTGAATTAATTATGAACTGTATTTTTTTCTGTAGGAATGGTATCATTATCATTTAATTCTTTCTACCTTTAACCGACTTAAGTGCCTCTATTAAATTTTATGATTACTGGTTTGTTCCTTTTGAGAAATCGAATATACTAGCTTTGGATTGCGGCTTTTCTCTCATAAATTGATGATATAACTTTATATTTTTGTATATTATATTTATTTATAATTATTATATACAAGCGCGCCGGGCAGACGTTATCCCGCCCTGATTATAAAGAAATCAGTGTCAAATTATATACCAAAACCTTCCTCAATCACTTTATCTACTGGTGAAGACCGCATGAAAATCCGTTTTGTAGTTTTTGAGTTTATCGCGAACAAACAGACGAGACAGACGCGGTAGGAGGTTTTGTTTTGTACTATGTAATGATAATGATGTCGGGACGAAGATAAAATGGCGTCCTTGTAGAAGTATGGCGTCATCCATAGGGACGTCATGGTTATGATTTAAACGATCAATCCACCCAGAATAATCGAATAAAATGTTAACCGATAAAGAATTGCAACACTGAATATAGTTACGATGAATTATCCGTAGATGTGACTTGCACAACTGTCTGAGCGAGGATGCCCAGTATCCTTTGAGTACTTAAAGCGCGAAAGTGTAACACACAAACAAACTCATATTCGCATTTACAATATTAGTAAGGATAGTAAAGTAAATAGGTTATTTAAAGGTCGGCAACGCGCATGTAACACTTCTGATGTTACAAACGTCCATAGGCTGCGGTGATCGCTTTACATCAGGCGGCCCGCATGCTTGTTTGTACCGTCGTAGTATAAAAAAGAAAGTATCATATTATAGTAAATAACTATATAAATGTGGTATAATTATAGGTATTATAGGACAACATCTCCTTCCTATCTATCAGGAAAACTCTCGTCAAAATCGAGTAAGACGTCCTAGATATTAATTACCTCGGACAAATAACAGACAATTTTAATTACATATGTTTATTTGTTCCAGGCTAATAACCCAAAGAAAATATAAGTCATCTCTTAAAGTCCGCGTGAAATATATTCACTGGCAGAAATAAGCAAAAATCTTTTTTTTAACTAAGTTCTCCGAAATCTCTCTTCAGAATACAAACGAACTCTGATTACCATATTTTCTACTCATCTCGTTATTCGGCCAGGCGGCGGAATTTCTGCCGAAATGACCCCACCCTAATTAGGAGGGGGTACGTCTGTGAAATTGACTGAATACCCGACAGAGCCACGTCATTACCCACGGATCTGTTTCGAGCTGATTCCGCTGTTTTATACACGAACAGAATACTTACAAATGAAACGGTATAATGAAAGGAGATTATATTGATAGGAGCTTTATTATCTTCTTCTCTAATTCTGCGTATTGTTTCTATTAGCATTGGTGCATAAATCAAACTACTTTATCCTGTATTTAAATTTAAAGACTTAACGTCCATATACATCTTATTAATAAACCAGGAAGTTTGTGTATACGCATAGATATTTGTTACTCTTTCACGTATAAACTACTAAACGGATTTTAATAAAACTTTACTGTATAAGTCCGCGTCAAATTTTTTGACCGCTCTGACGTAGATGCACAGAACACAAATTTAGTTACCAGAGGGACGCTGATAAGGAGAAAGGGGAGCAGGCTCATCCGCGCACGTACCTCGCCCCTATTACACCCACGTTCACACGTCTCCTGTCATTACTAGTTACAGTACAGTCGTTTTATTATTTACAATAGTTTTATTATTGTTAATTACTTGTTATTGCTATTTCCGTTCTTTTCTTTTTCTAATTTATATTTGTTATTATTAGAAGACCCATCCAGTTCGAAAAATGATGTTTCTATGATGGGCATTGTTTATTACAAATTATTTATTTAACATGAATGTATTTTATTTACATTAACACATATATACATATAGGCTGCAAGATATATGCCACAAATAGAAACAAATATTGCATAAGAGGGATCATTCAATTTAAGGACGCGATCACCCAAAACTCACCAATACATGTTATTTGGATCCAATTCTAACTGACAAATACATGATGTGGCGATCTGTTAATATTCTAGCTTTGTCTATAATTCTATTGTTCGGTTACTATTGTCCATTGCTAGTTTTTACTGTTGTTTTATTGTCTCAGTAATGATTCAATTTTTATTATCTGTCCATTTTTATCTCTAATATTTTGCAAATATACTAAATATATAATATCGAGGCCAAGATTAATAAATGTTAACGTTGAATTCCTTTATTGATATTTTGATTTTGTTTTGTATTCACTTCGTGACTGTACTATGCGCAAAGCCGAATTCAATGCTATATTCAGAGCGGCCAAAACATTTGACTCGGACTGTAATATGGCTTGTACATCAGAGTAGTTACATAATCTATAATTTATAAAGATGGGACAAATATAGATATGTATTTAAAATTATAAATGGAACTTTGAAAATGGCACTAGTGACAGAGAAGTTGAGGAGTAAGGTTAGCATCGTACGGGAATGTTATGAGACGAGATGAAAGTCATATAGCTAGACAAGTTTTGAGTATGAAAATGAACGGATATAGAAGTAGGGGAAAGCATGTAGTAGATGGATTGTGTGAAAGGTGTAAATGAGACGATATCTAACAGGGGAAAGTGGAAGAGGAAACATGTTGTGCCAACCCTACTAAAGTGGAGTAAGGGTAAAAAGATATTGACTTAAAATTGTCTCTTATTTGTCCGAACCTGTCCCTGGGATGTCTGATATGATATTGATGAGAATTTCACAGATAGATGGAGAATTTTTATACATCCCAGCTAATATTATAAATGCGAATATGGGTCTGTTTGTTTGTTACGCTTTCACACATTAGCTACTCAACCAATAACTATGAGATTTTACAAACATATCATCAATAGTACATAAAAGGATTATACCTTTTATCGAGAAAAAAGTACTATAAATTAAATCCACATTAACGCGAGTGAAGCAGTGAGCAACTCCTAGTTATTTATAATCGATAGTTTATTCAGTAAAATGTTGTTTGCACGAACTTCACAAACTGTCAGTAATTGTATACAAGTCTTTATGGAAAGAAGCACTCCTATAAATTATTGTACTTATCGCTTGAACACCACTACGCTGAAAGAACAACTGTTCAAATCTCATAAATTCAGTATTTTCTTTTTGAATAGATATGATAAAAAAAGGCGAGGCTGTCATAATGACTGCTGATAGAAGTGAAACTCGAAACAAAGGAATAACTGTGGTCTCTTTTGAATTTTTAAATGAATTATTTAAATATCATAATTTGTTTATTGAAATTATTAACATAGTGTAGTTTTTACATCTATTGGCACTCGCAGCAATAATTATATACATTCTTATAAAGTTTATTAATCAATCAAACCTATGATCTGCTTTTTGATATTTTTATCAATGTAGTTTTACACAAGCTGCGCAAGCACAATATGCTTGGTCACGCTTACTAGCATGTCATGACGCGAAAGCATAAGTTTATCTCCTGCCGAAAAATACCGCTCGACGCGCCTAAAGAAGTTTTCCCTTCAAATTTATATAGTTTATTAATTAATATATTAATATACATATAATTAAAATGAAGTGTCTGTATGTAATATCAAAATAACATTTTCTTATTGATTGGGTTTTGGGACACCTTAGTACAACACCCAGCAACGTTGAAAGAACGAGAATTTTAGAAAAGCTGGTTCTTTAATATGAACATATATTATGCACTAGCTGTGCCCCGCGGCTCCGCACGCGTATTTTTAAATGTATTAAAGAAATGTAAAATTTTAAGTAGGTGTGTACATTACAGAAATGCTTTTTCAAAAACATTTGTAACTACGACATGCTCGCCATCTACTATAACATGTAATGTGTACATTAGATATATGAATACTAATTGTATTTCGAATGGGATGGGATTTATCATCAGCAACATACCTGGAACTTCAACCTACTATATACCACACTCAGTGCTCACTAACACTATATAAGAAAGTAATGAAAATTTTAAGCTATACATTATCGAACAATATGTCTTAAATCTTTTATTATATAGATATAATATGCTCATATTGTTGGTATACTTAAGTTATTTTTATACGTCGCTATAATCACTAAGTTATGTAGACGCAAACGTGGTAAATAAAACAATATGGCCGCCAAAATGGCCAAAGAGATGATATAATTCATATTGCATACAAATATATGACTTTCAATTATGTATAATAATTATACTTGGAGTCTTGGGCTTGGAGGTAGCAGTGCATCACTCATTAACATTCATAAAAAAAATCATACAACCTAACATAGTAACCTCCTCCTTTTTCGAAGTCGGTGAAAAACAAAGTCCTCTGGTCTGTCTGTTTATCTGTTCGCGATAAAGTCAAAAGTTACAGATCGGATTTTCATGCCGTTTTCACCAGTAGATAGAATGATTCATGGGGAAGGTTTAAGTATAATTTTTCAAGGTTTTCTTTTTATTATCGGGGCGGGACAACGTCTTCCGAGCTCGCTAGTTGTCTGTCCGTAAAAGTCCCGTGAAAGTCGGTCCAACCGATTAGAAGATAGTAGAATATTGCGGACGAAGTCTTGAGAAACAAAATAAAATAGTCTAAGTTACTTCTTATAACGTGAGTTATCTGCCAGTGAAAGCCCCGTGAAAATCAGTTCAAGCATTACGGATATTGCACTGCGGCCGACGGCGAATAAAAAAACCTAAATTACTTTTTATGAGGTTTGCTATCTACCAGTGAACACCCCGTGAAAATCGGTCCAACCATTTTGGAAATAGCAATGCGGAAGAAGCCGCGGACAAATAGAGTACAATATTTCAACCGCTATAATTTCGGCTATTTGCCAGTAAATTTCTCGTTAAAATAGGCCCAACCGTTTTGGAGATTACCCGGAACAAACAAACAACAGACAAAATATAAAATAAAATTTTTTGGTCATTTGTAGCCATATACATTCATCAAAAAGTTGTTATTTTAATTGTACATACACAAACTTTATTTTTATAACACGTAATAGACAACAAATTTTGAATAGGAAAACAAAATAAACTTTGAAAATGTTTGCGATAGAAACTTACCACGTTATCATGGCAACGTATATAATATTAACGCTAACGATATCTCTCAAAAGGAAAAAAAGTGCTCGATTTTGAAACGTTCTTTATTGGTGCTCCGCTCCTATTGATCTTTGCGTGATGATATATAGCCTAAAGCCTTACTCGATAAATGAACTATCTAAAACCGAAAGGTTTTCTCAAATCGGACTGGTAGTTCCTGAGATCATAGCGTTCAACCAAACAAACAAACTCTTCAGCTTTATATATTAGTATAGATTTCCAAACAGTATTCAGAATACCTGGTAGCCGGTTAACGTTGTGTTTTTTAATGCGCATCACACTTTTACAGGTCAAAATTTTGATTTATAAATAATTTTAGGAACATTTTTTTTTCAGTAACTTTTAAATGCTATTCAAAACATGAATTTATCACTGCCAGACAATTTTATTATTGACAATAATGTGCCTGATGATATTCTTTATAAATAAAATAATTCATTTCAAAACATTTTATTTTTTCCATTGCAAAGAACATATTTCATTTTATTAACCATCATGATATTGAGATTTCACTGTAAACAATGAAAAACAACGATAAACGTAGACATATAACTTGGGACTGACGCCATCTTGAATACATGCGTCTATAACAGGCGCTTCCACAATTATCGTTGTCTTTATCATACAGCCAGTGTTACGCTAAACTATACCTATAGCTAAGTTATTCTATACATATTATTTTTAATTTACTCTCTTTTATATCTAAATAAAATAATATTAAATTTACAGCTATCTTAACATGGCTTGAACATACTTTTTTATTTACAAAAAATAGCATCGGGCACATTGTTGTTAATAACAAAAATGTCTGGCAATAATAATTTCATGTTTAAGTAGCGTTTCAAAGTTAGTAAAAAACTAAACATTCTAAATTATATTAAAATCAATATTTTGCCTGTACAGGTACGATATTCACTAATAAACGCAACGTTTACCGGCAACCAGGTAGCCCGCACGCTGTTTGGAAGAACATAAAGATATATAAAAAACTGGCTTATTCAAATTCGCTATCGAAATCGTTACTAGCTCTTAGACGAATAATTACAGCAAGTCACATTTGACGCGTCGTGCTCATATCTTTTTAATATTTATATTTTTCTTCAGTACAATGGAGTGTGAAAAAGTTTTAATGCAAGTTGAAAATAGTTATGATATCATTCAGTGTTTAATTTATCATTATTTATTTTATGAATATATTTTATCGTTTAATTTACAATTTAACTCTATCAACCTGATATTTTGTAATGTAAACTATACTGACTGTATAGTAAACGTCTACAAAATACGGAAAGGAACTTCGTTCCAACTGGGGTTTCATAGACCTCTCAAGCTTTTTTTACATTACCGCCAATATATGTAGGTTAGTATTTATTTTAATTGAACCCAGTAGATGATGCTACGAGCGGGTTGTAGGCTTATTTTGAAAAGATTTCTCACATACCATCTGGGCATATGTTTGAGTGAGTTCTCTGATAGTTTGGATTTACAATTGAAAACGGTAGGTGTGGTTGCAGTCGGGTTTTAGGTTTATTAAAATTTTTCGCATTTAAAAATACAGTTGAAACCGGTGGTAACCGATTTGATGCAGACGAAGTTGCACGGGTCAGCTAGTCAAACATATAAGCGGCAAAATCTCGATACAAAACATCAATATTAGATGGACACAGGCCCTTATATTACGCGTCGCTAGTCCGACGCAAAATAGTCCGGTGAAGCTGTAAATACCTTACCAGGTCAACAGCGTAGTCAGTTCGAGAAAAAAAACCGACGCACTGCCATCCAAGGGCAGTCACGATGACGCGAAATCATAACCTTATCTCCTGCCAAAAATACAGCTTAACGCGCCTAAATAAGTTTTCGCTTCTGAAACATATAATTTTATTTTAAAGACTTCCAAAGTATATCTGATCGATCGTTGTTGGCATCTAAGCCTCTAAGGGAAGGAATTGTTAACCGTAATAACACTGGTTATCTATATATTAAGCTCCATACAGGAAGACGTTTAGCATATTATCACAAGCACATTACAGGTGTATTACGTCGTACGTTTCCTTCGATAGGGGTCGTTAATGGGCTCATATCTAAAGGGTTTATACATTACTGGCTGTGCTTGCGACTCCGTCCGCGTGGATTCTAATGTAAAAACAGTGACTAATAAAATCATCTGAATATACTAAGTCCATTTGCTTATCTACTTTTCTCTCGTACTTAAGACGCGTCATCATTAAAATTACAATAACTTTTGATACAAAGAACCGATTTTAATGAAATCAAGACTACATGTTACTCGAGGAACTACTTTATTATCTTCTTGGTAAGGTTTTATCGTGAATGCAGTTTTTAAGCATTGATGCGTGTTCAAACAAGCAAGCAGACAGATAGATAGACAGACATGTAATGATTGAAGTGTATTTTATTAAGTACTTATTCCAAAACACCTCTAACAAAAATATAAAAAGTACAGATATGTTAGATTTACATTCTTATTATATGTATAGAAGATATATATGTATTGATAGATGGAATATATATTTCAGGACTTTTCTTTTGATTTATTCTTTTAACTACGCTCACAGAGTAACGAAGCTGCGAGTAGTCAGTGTAAGCGGTTTTATAATTCTATGCCTACTCTAGTTAATTTTTCTATCTTACTTTGATATATTCTTCTATTCAAAACTCGCACACCGCAGCGTCGCACAAGGATTTTACCAAAGAAAATGAGATCCAATCTTCCATTTACAGTAATAAACAATAATTACATATAATGAAGTACAATAGCAAATGAATAACTAAATGTCAGTCTCTCTACTGTTTCCTACTTTATTTACTTTTTATATGGAGACTTTTTAACCCAAAAATTCTCACTGTTCCATACGACTTTCTCTGATTCAAACATTGTCCTGACAGTTAAAAGAACAACAGCAAAAATTGGTTCTCTGTAAAGTTAGTTTACGGACGATAATTTTACGCGATAACGACTCGGACATCTTGGCCGATGGAGTGGAAGGGAGATAGATCGCGCCTCTCTATCGCTTATTCTGCGCTCTCGCTAGCACGCTCGCCTCGGGCGTAACGTAACAATGAGTCATGCTTTTTCGTGTTTGCAGGTGGCGTTCATCGATTTATAAGACGTTATCACATCAATAACTAGTCAAGTATCTGAAGCTGTTCTGAAGTGATTTGCTTACATAAATTTGGCAGTTGATTTTAAAAGTAAACTGTCCATAAATAACGCATCAGATGAAAAGCATAAATGATATTTTTATATGTTAAATAAAAAATAACAGCATTATTCCCATTTATATAGACGAATGAACAGAGCCAAAATATAAACGAGTAACAAAGTGAACTATTTGTTTAACGCGTGAGTGTAATTTTTTCTGACAACAAGAACAAATTAGTCGTATTATGTGGTAAATTTGTGGTCATTACCACATCGTTTTGATCAGCACCTCGCCTGCTACAGAATAATACTCATAAATCTCCTAAACTACAACGTAATTTTATTTATTTTCCTTTTTATTTCCCCATTATTCGAATTCATTTATACGGACATCTGTTTCGTGTTTAAATACGTTTGCATTGCTGTTACAAACATGAAATAAGTTCACAATTACAGATGGCATTAACTGCAATATCTCAATAATTATTTACGTTGTTAATTGATATTTTTTCGAACCGATTATACTTTCCTGGCCTGATGTGTCTTCATCGTATTAATGGGGCGAGCGCTCATGACGCTCAGCTGCTCGGCACCAAGCTAGAGCTGTTGCCTTGGATGCAACAATGTTAATTTTACTAAGCTAAATTAGATAAGCTAATCAGATATATACCAGTTCGAAGTAAGAAGAACAAGAAAAAGTAAAACCTTTCCACCATATGTGTACCTATTTGTGTGTGTGCACGTATGTGGCGGGGATCTGTGTTGTGTGTGTTAAGATAGTGAGTGAAAATATTCACTGTCTGCGTAACTGTATCGAGCTAGCAGCGTGGTCGAGGCTTCCACTCCGGTAGATCGAACGTGTAATTGTTAATTGAAGCAATGACTGCTCGTTGGTGTGTTCCGACAACTCGTCAATCCCTGCAGGTTCAAATACATACGAATGAGTCTGAGCTTTCAGTGAACAAATAACATCGTGATGAAGACATAACATGTTGAAAAGGCTATTGTGAAGTCCGTCTGGCTAACTTCTAAATCTGTCGCTGAACACCCATAGGTATATTTTAACAGCAGCTAAAATCCATACAGTATATATTTTTTTAAAAGCTGTTGCTGTGTAATTTGAAATGAAACAACGTAACCTTTCTCCTTTTGACGCCTATTAGTTATTGTATATTTCTTTGTTAATATACCACAACAGAATAACGATTTCTTTAATAATTTGTTTTCCGTTGGATACGAACAATGTAACACATTACTTACTGGTTATAATAATTATAAATTTTATCAAGATGCTATATTCTTACTCAACAAACAATAACATAATATTTGCCCTTTTATGTACATTTGATCTCTAATAATATATGATAATAATAATATACCTACGTATTATATGTAGTGTAGTAATTGAAGTGAAAACTTTTTTAGACGCGTTCAGCATATTTTTGACAGGAGATAAAGTTAGAGTTTCGCATCATGACATGCTAGTAAAGCGTGAACAAACGTAATGCGCTTGCATTGAGACTAGCGACGTCTAATATAGCGGGCTGTTTACGTTTAATATTATTTTATTGTACTGAAATTGTGCAGCCCATTCTTGAATTGTTTTGTTTTCACTTTTGTGGGCAGTCCTTATGAGTGCCTCAACTTTTTCTATTTAGTTGTCCTTTAATTTCAATTGGCTTTTAAACTGTATAAAGATTAATATTTGACCACAATATCATTTCACGTTGTCACGATGTCGCCGAAGGAATTATTTATGTCTGATCCCTATTTATTTATCTTGTCATTTAACCTTTCTGTTTTGTGTTTATTTTTATTATTAGCAACTTGGACCTTCTTGTCTCGGATTTTTAATTAGTAATTTTGATTTTATATCATAATTTTGTGTATTTTTTGTTTCAATTAAAGATCTTATATTAGTGAATTTTTCAATTTAAGACAGTTTTATAGATTCACTAGCACAAAAAAATGGTAACACGTTAAGCCTAAGCAAACTTTCGTCTACAATTCCACAAATGTAACTCAAATATTGTACGAGAATTTAGAATAAATCACAGGTACCAGAAATTACTTGGAAATTGAGGACCTCGGATAAACATTCTATTGTTATTAATTATTCTATCGATACTGTTACGTTTGTACATAAATCAAATACAGTTTGTCTCAAAAGAAATGTATTTGTACTGTTAAAACCAAAAACTAAACAGACATATCAAATTACACCACGGTTCTTATAATGCTGTGATTGTGTAGCTTCTTTTTGTTTATATTCTTATTTGCGTTGATGTCCAGTATATAACTTATATAATTAAATTCAAGGACGTCCCAGAACGTATTAATATAGGAACCTGACAAAATGATGGGTGGAAATCTTTGGAAAGCGGACGGCATTATTCAAGACGTTAGTTTTGAACACTATCGATTACTTACAATAGTCGGAGCAGTAAGGTCTTAATGTGTGCGTTCTGTTTCCACGCTCGATGACTCACCTATTATTTTTTTGTAACAACGAATTTTTATATGTGGTGTAACAATATGATTAAAAAATATCTGCAAACTAACTTTTCATAGAAGTAATGCAGTATACGAAAAGGAAATAATGTTCCAGCAGCGAAAACTTGAAGAACATTCCTGGTCTTAAACTAGTTGTCCTGACGTCTATTCTGTAGTAAATCTCTCGAGAGTTTAGAAGTGTCGTAGGAAAGGGTCATTATGTTGTCTAGAAGTTGACTGTAATGCCAGTTGTACATTGTATTATAGGATGTTGAAATTTATTTTATTTATTAAGTAACTGTGACGCCGACGCGCCTCGTGTAGTTAATAAAATTATTGTTAAAGTTTCTTTTTAATAAATCTAAACGTTGTATATTTCTTCGTGCATTGTTATATTATTCATATTTAAATATTATAATATAAATCTCTGGATATAACCATCGTAATAGTTTACGACCGATGACATGAGTGTCCGGTGTATTTAGGAATGAGACCAAAATTTCCTAGAAAAAATTACAATATAAGAGCAATGGCAGATTTGTTCTTAACAGAAACAAGGCGACAGTTTACGAGCTCAGGTGTCTCTCTTAGAAATTTCGACAATTCAATTGTTTAGTAGAAGCGTTTTGTATACTGATAAAAGGAACAAAAGTACTGTTAACATTTACTGATGTCTAAGTTATGAATGTATTTCTTCGTATTGGAAAACTATTTTTGCGCTATAAAGGGTGTATCAATGCATAGACTATAAGGAAACCAACTAAATTGATGAAATTTCTACGTAATAGGAAGATGTTTGTTATAACGAACGTGATTATAAATAGTTGACGCTGTAAATTTATTGCTTTTACAACAACCAATATATACAAACTAGCTGATTCCCACCCACTTTATTGGGCATTATAAAATGGTAAAAGAGACATCAAATGCCAAAAATAAATAGAACCATCTACAGGCTGAAAGTTTCGACAGTAGCAATATTTATGTTGGATACTCTGCACTCGATTCTCGTTATAAATCAATTTAAGAAAATAGGTGCTTAATATTTCACCTAATTATCTAGAAAAATACGAAAATTGTACTCAATCCTCTACGCGTCTATGTTAAAGCACAGTGTCAATGACCGTCAAGTGAAGTGAAAGTGAACGTGGAAACGGTATTAACAAAAAAAAAGGTGTTCATTGTCCGTTCTTCCCTTGCAGTTTTCGGCACCGATCGTAGCACCCAGGTTTATTACGTTTGTATCTATACTTGTGAAAGTCTTAGAACAAACTTTAACTTAGTTTCTCTTTGTTGTTATTAGTATTTGTTTTGATATTATTATTTTATATGTTAAATGTGACCATGAACTATCTCTTAGAATATTGTGAGCTACTAACCTAACACCTGATATAGATGAAGATAAATCAGTTCAATACATTTTTCTCTTCTGTTTGGCTACAGATTTTATTTATTTACCTAATATCTATTGATGAGCTTTAGTGCTATCGGCTAATCGACTATTGACGAATCGAAACATTTATTTATAAGCCCCTATTCATCATACATCATGATCTTTATGCTTACTAATTTAGAATACTTATACAATGTTTGACGAAATAGTCTGGATATTAGTAAAATAAAAAAAAAAAAATCGAATTTCGTTCAGTAGTATTATACTTCAATACTTCAAAAATATTATTTATATAAAAATGTATAGTGTGAAGCGGACTTTATAATTTGACGCCAGTTGTGCGCGCTGAGCGACGCTTGACCCGATTCTAAAGCACAGGTGCGAAAGAGGGAGGTGGCGGATTGAAGCTCGCGCTTGAACACGGCATTCAGTGATTTAACCTACTAAAGAGTTAACATTTAGAAGAGTTTAAATGCTACGTCAAGATATGTTTCCAGATACATTTCTTTTAATAGGACTTGATAAATTTAAGATGCACATAAACATTAACCCAATTTTAATAAAGTATATGATCTGTATTGGTAATATTTTATTTTAAAAATAGTTTTCATTGTACTAGAACGTGGTCTATAGTGTCGGGTTCGGATGGCCGATGATCACCATCAAATGCAGTGCCGTCATGTTACAATCAAAACAAGATATGAGAGAGTTATAGCCAGGAATACGCTTGCCTCGCTTTGTGACTACTTTCAATTAATTTCATTATATACATACACGAATATTCAGATCCAAAACCGTTTATTCGTCCCTTCATTTTCACTTCGATACAACTCAAAATCAACATATAAATACTTTATTCATTTTAGGCCCTGAGAAGACGCTTATGAACGTCAAAACTACCACCGGTTCGAGAAATAACTCAGACATCGAGAACAACCGGCAAGAAACTCGATATGGTTTATCTTTTCATTATATATATTTTTACAAACATAGATAGTTACATTCCTTTTCAGTGGATGTACAGATATTGGCGTCATTTCCAGACATCACCATCACATATTGATCCACCCTAGCGCTTGTGTTTGAACCCACTATCCGGCAAATCGGTAGGTAATGTGTTTTGGGATTTTATTATAAAATCTAACACTATTACCTAAAAAACTGTTATTGGCCTTAGTGAGCCTGAAACATGGAAGTACTAATTTGTTATTTAAATTATGTTGGTCTTTTACTAAATCCAACTTATCTAAGTATTTGCGGACACACATTAGCTTATCAAGAATGTATTTATACTGAATTTTATACTGAAACATATAATTTTTAATATAGAATTTCCAATTAAATCAGCAACTAGCCTTAAAGTGTCATGATAGTTTTGAACCTACTAAAAAGAACTTTTAGAATAAAAAGCAAAAATATATTTTCCTATGTCCATAGATTAATTATATAAATCGCTGAAGCGTTATCGTAAAGTTTTATCGATACAAAAAATCTCGCAGTTTCACTTCGCGTCGTGTTAGCGTTAATTAAGCTTTCGAGACTTGTTGCTCAGCGCCACGGCAACGGGAAATGTCGAGGCGAAAAGTTTAAATTGATGCGTTGCCGGAGCGACGATCGAAAAATTCCAAATTAACAAAACACACTTCGATGCACTTCATTTTATTAAATTACATACAAGCGTGCTGTCTGTCTGTCTTGATCTTAAGTAGTCATCCGCAGTCGAACTTTACACAGGTCTTACCGCTCTTAATAATTCTATAAACTAGCTAATACCCGCTACTTTAACATTAGTATATTATCGCAAAAATATTTGGGGGGCTGATGTTACTCGCGTCCGCAAGAAGTGCACCTCTTGGATAGGGAAATGCGTATCGGATATCCATCCCACCGGGCAGCTGAGGATGGGTTATGTCCGATTCGCACAGACTAAAACCCCATGGTACCTTCTTGCACCTTTTGGCCGGGGAGCAGAAACTGTCTTATCGGTACTACGTCTTCTCCACCGACAGATGTTGGTCCTTCTTAAGGAGAACTATCATTGCCCTGCACATGCTTCCCGGGTGGTGCTAAAGAGAAACAAATTTTTGTCCGGTGCACTGTACTTTATGTTAAATTAAGATATCGTGATAATATTTTAGGTAAAGGCTAAGTAAATGTGAAGTAAATAAAAAAAATAGAAATCTATCCAGTAGCTTTCGAGGGGTACGCGCATAACTATTATTTTATTTCTATTAAAGAACTAACTTTTAGTCGCGTATTCAAACTATATTTTTGTATAGTAAATGGTCATTCCATGTTTCACACTCAGTAAAACCAGTAACAGTTTTTAGGGAGTAGTGTTGTCCTACACACTAATTTCTAAAGCACACTACCGATTTGCCGGACTGTAAATTAAAACGCCATGTCAAGCGTATTTTGGTGTTAAAAGGTTCAATATGTGAACAATTGACGATTGACACCTCTCTCTGCGCATTCACTAAAATATACACATCACTTATGTAAATAATACTTAAAAAAAACTCTATTTGCAGCGAAAATGTTATCAAAATCATTTTAGCTATCTTTGTATCTAAAAAAACAGTCACTTTAATTTTACACATAATACTAGTTAGTTCTCGCCCACATCGCTGTGCATTAAAAAAACAGGTTCAGGATCCATCGAATCCAATCTAGAACCATCGAATAATTGCGCATCGAATGGCGATATTCCTATGTCCATTCAGTAGTTTTGTAGTGTCTTCACCGCAAATGGAACTGTAATTTCATGATAGATATAGATTATATAGCAGAACAGCGTCTAGATTTCCAAGAAAATCTTGGTAACTAAGGCGTCATCCGCTACATTCGTATATTATATTTACTCAGAAAACAATTATCATATAAAGGAAATTATTGTTTTCATAATTGAAAATCAAATGAAAGCAATGGTTGTTGGTTTAACATTATCTTAAGTAAATTTATCTGTGCTAATTATGGGTTAATTAATAACTACTATAAGGGTAAATAGTTAAACTCTGCTAGAATATACATATCGTTCAAGTTGCTGAAATGAAGATGTTACAGTGGATATGTGGTATAACTCGACACGATAAAATCCGAAACGAGTACGTGCGAGGGCTGCCACGGACACTCCTACACCGAAACATCTTGATAAGATTCAGGAAAGTAGGCTGGGATGGTATGGTTATGTGAAAAGAAAGCCAATTCGTAGGGAACTTAGCACTATAATTGTCCCTTCCTGGTCAAAGACTCAGAGGCAGGCTCAAAACAAATTGGAAGGGTTTAATGTTGAAGGTTATAAAGGCGTGCAAAGTTTCCGAAGACCATTCAATGACAGAGCGACTTGGAGAAAAAGAGTACGTAAGGCTGACCACACCGCCATATAGTGAGGAACTGAGAGGAAGAGTCAAATTTTGCTAAACTATAACATAGAATTGCCGCGCGTACCTATATCTTGAATACTGGGGTTCGCAACAAGTCGATATCGATAAAACCTATACTAAAAAGATATCGATATTTTTATTGACTAGATAAAAATGAGGGTACAATAGTATCGATATAGGGAAGGATATATAAAGTCATCGAAAAATTGTAGCTGTGTCAGGGCCATATACCAATTCACGCAAAACAATTATGAGACATTTACTTACCGTCCCGATATTAATACCAACTGGACGTCCTTTTACAAAGGCTGAAGTTATTTGTTACGCTGTACAAGGAAAAAGGATTGTCAAAATTAATGTTTTTAAATTTTTTAAACATTACTTATTTGATTTTTTTTAAACTGATACGCGATTTAGTTTTCTACTTTTGTAGTTTTATTTAGCTTATTAAAAATACTACAATTACTATATATTATAAAACAAAGTCCTTTACAACGTCTGTCTATTTGTTTGTCTGTTCGCCCTAACCTCAGAAACTACTGAATGGTTTTTCGTGCAACTGGACATTATTCCGCCCTGATAATAAAAAAAAACCTTGACAAATTACATAACTAAACCTTACCCATGGATCACTTTATCTACTGGTGAAAACCGCATCAAAATATGTTTAGTAGTTTTTGAGTTTATCACGAACAGACAGATAGACAGAGAGACTTGGACCAAGGACTTTGTTTTATAAAATTTAGTGAGGTAATAGGGATGTACAATGTAATTATATCAATTATCTAGAACTTGAATAATCTCTGGGACATGCGACAATAAATCTGTTCTAATATTTTAAAAAAAGTATTAAGACTTAGATATTAGATACATATAAATAATGAAAAAATGAAGATTGAATTTTTTTTTTTTTTATTGTAGCTCGGCAAAGTGACTGTACTGTGCCTGATGGTAAGCACAGTACAATCCAAAAACAATGGCGACCACCGAAAGACATACTATCCATCGCCGGTCGCCGTTGTCATGCCGGCCTGAAAGCGACCCAGTCAGGGACAGCCCCCCCCCCCGGTTGCTGGATATACACCGGCTGATCCCGGAACGCGACACGCCCAAACGTGCCACTATGGCGGGTGTTCCACCTGGTGTACGGTGGTCGCGATCCAGTCGGGTACAGACACCCTACCACCCCGCAAATTTGGACTAGTACAAAATCTGACATAATTAGGGGAATGGTTTCCATATCTGGTTTATACAGAATGTTCATTCGAGTATGAGTAAAAGCTATACGTCATTGTAAGTAAGATAAGCGAAGCCCGGCGAAATGTATCGCGATTGAATAAGATATTCGTGCTAAATTGAATCTCGGTTATTACGCCGATAGTAAATCATCTTTAGATTTTTTAATGTTATGAAGTAAAAAATGCATACAGTACACCTTTTTTATTAACGTGGGGAATTCCATTATGGATACGCCACCCTCCCGAGGGAGAGAGTGGGCTATGTCCGACTCCCATGGACTAAAACTCTACGGTGTACCGACAGACCGTATTGTTGGGGTGGCAAAGGAACGTCCTACGCTAATCACCTTGGATAGCCGCCCCAACGGTCCGCCCGGCGGAAGGTAACCACCGGGCTCTTACATAATAGGGAGACCGACTAGGTACACACCAGCTGCCTCCCCTCGTCAGCTGGACCTGTGCAATGAGGAGATGAGCCCCACGGCCCATCCTCTCTGGTTCGGCTACCACCAGATACCACCACTTAGAGGATCCACCTCGCGGGCCCTTTCCGCCACCTCCTCCTGCGAGATGACCTTCTCGCAGAAGAAAGCCATCGCACGCCACACCTGTTCGGTGCCGAGCATGGCCGAAACAACTTTCGGCAGCAACAAATCTCTCTGTCCGCCAGGTCCTACATCCAACGCTCCACGGCCTCCTCCCTCAGTCGCCGCCGCCGCAATCAGGACACCTGACAAAGTTATTCCATGAAAAAAATGGAGTTACGTATGTGCGGTCATATAGACACACAAATTCCTGCTAACACAATACTCGTCGTCAGTAGCTTTTATAACAGTTATCAACTACAAATATATATAATATCTAATTTCTGTACTGTGATAATTAAATAACTCTATATGATTACTACATAGAGGAGATGTACAATGCAGGATTGTAATAGCGCTCTACGTGTTATATGTATCTGGTTAGAAGATCTTGACAAGGGGCTAGACAGTTCCTTTCACTGTCGTCTCTACTTAACAAGTGTTCCGACGCGCGACGTCCCATTGACACGGTGTAACGTATAATATAAAAATTAAAGAAATATAATAATTTTGTTACAATTTCAAAGGGTAAGTAGAAAACTTTGCAGCACAAACCCTACAAATGTAATTAATTCAAAGCAAATATAATTGTGTGGTTTTATAAAACCCCGATACCAGGGAAATTGGAAAATGGGAATGATAATAGGAAATCACTTGTAGGCAAGATATCCAACTATAAATTTTAATTTCAATCTGCGTAATCTACGGAATACATAATAAATATCAGATGATAGATGCATGTTAAAAACTGAGCACAATATTTATTTAAATCGTTCAATCAATTTGAATTGAGCCATGGGCGCTGTAATATTGGCGTTGGCTGCTCTGCCGAGCGCCTTTCACTTTACACCTACTTAGCGGTCGGCTGTAATGTGACATGCGATAGATAAACGATAAACTTTAGGACAATGGAAAAAGGTTTCACTTCAAACATGGAGTAGCCATAGCAGCATTTAGCAAGTGTGAAAAGGAGAGCAGTTTACGTTGTTCATATTCAAAGCTACGATACGCATGACGAATATACATTTGGCTATATTTTCATTGTTACAAAAGTAACGGCAAAGAGCAGATAATCGATAACGGTATATAACAACAATTAGATAAATATTATTTTGTAAGAATATACAAAGATCGCAAACGACTTCGTATGCGTTGACTTTTACATATCTATAGTATATCATTACATAGTATAAAACAAAGTCCCCCACCGCGTCTGTCTGTCTGTCTGTTCGCGATAAACTCAAAAACTACCGAACGGATTTTCATGCGGTTTTCACCGGTGGATAGAGCGATTGATGAGGAACGTTTTAGTATATAGTTTGTCAAGGATTTTTTCATAATCAGGGCGGTACAACGTCTGCCGGGCCCGCTAATAATATTATAAAGCTGAAGAGTTTGTTAGTTTGAACCCGCTAATCTCAGGAACGACTAGTCCGATTTGAAAAATCTTTCAGTGTTAGATAGCTCATTTATCGAGGAAGGCTATATGCTATATATCATCACGCTAAGGCCAATAGGAGCGGGGCACCAATGAAGAATGTTTCAAAATTGGGAATATTTTCCTTTTTGAGAGCTTCAGCTGCGTGTTAGTTTTAGCCCAAAGCGACTATTCCACGCGTTAAGTCACGGGCAGAAGTAAGTTGGTAAATATAATCTGAAGTACCCACTGCCTGCTGTGCGCTGTTAATTAATCTCAGAAACGGTTAAAGGGAATTTGTGGTAACATTTATTGTCAGGTAATGAACTTTCCATTGAAATCTAGGATGTATATAAGACGATTTTGCATAGAGGATAAAAACTAATAATAGAATTTAACAGTGGTCACTTAAAAATGGTAAACTTGCTGTAGATGTTTAATAGTTTTGGAACGGTGATAATAAACTTGTTCAAACACCACGTCGATGGGATTAGGTTCGAACCAGAACCAGAGCCAGAGCTCTCGATATAGGAAAATATCGTGACTAAACCACAGCGTTGTGGTTGGGTTTTTCTAAACCCACATGGCTAAATACCAGCCTCAGATAGAAAGTCTGTCGCCAAGCACATATAAGTGTGTTCCGATAGTTGCACTTGAAAGTCTATTCTCCTTTACATTTAACGTGTTTGCCATGTTAGACCACATTGTCATTTAGCATTAGGCGACATTGTGATCAGACGCTAAACCTTGGTTTTTATTTTTTCGTTAGTATAATATATCAATTAAAAAAAAATCTATTTTTATTTTTTCAAAGCAACGAAGTCACATCACAAATTAGTTACTAAATAAAATTGAACAGTCAACATTAGACGTGTAAAAGAATTTCTGAAATAGAATCAGTAGGTCCAAGGTTCACGCAGACCTTTGATAGGAAGAAAAATAATGAAGAAAATGTCTTTATTATATATTTATGGAAAACACCACAAACAAAGTGATAAATAAAGGAAACATATACAATAGTTTATTAGAATATCCAAGAATGACATACACGCTGCAGTAAAACCGGATGGTACTGCAGCACTGATTTTCAACGAAGGGCCAAAATAATGTACGGACTTGTAGTCAGTGGCTTAACAAAAATATTACAGGAATCGTATATAAACAATAAATAATAATAATATAATATAAACATTGAAAAAAGTTACAATTGGGTTACAAATATGTATTTTTTTTTATGTCATAGGATGCAAACAGACAGGTGGGTCACTTGATGTTAAGTGATCACCACCGTCCATAGACACTTGCGACACCAGGGGAGTCGCAAGTGCGTTGCTAGTTTGTGTTGGAGGAGGGAGGAAGGGAAGGGGGAAAGGAGAGATGGAAGGGGAAGGGAGTTGGGCCTCCGGCGCTCTCATTGACCAAACGAAACGCAACAATGCAAACACTGTTACTTCACCTCGGTTTTCTGTGAGATGGTGGTACTACCCCGAGCGAGCCGAAAGTCATGCTAAAACCAGTAACAGCTTCAGCGTGGCTCTACCACCTACAAATATGTATAATAGTAATGTAAAAGGGTACAATTTTGTTTTTTGAACTGACTACGCTATTGTTCCGTCAAGGCCTTTACAGCTTCACCGATCTACAAGAGTATAATAAAATACAATGCATTTAAATCAGTAAATGAAATGGACGAGCTGAAAGACTGTGTATCGCTCTGTGGGAGGCCCGGCCGTTTCCATGGCAACGCGTAAAGCTCGCTCGCCGCCGCCGTTTCTCGTGCGACCTCGACGCCTCAAGGTCGGTTCGCAGATGCGGTCAAAACTCGCAATTTATTTACACTAGCTTTGCCCCCTGACTGTACTTAACATCACTGTGATAACGGTTAATGAATACCTCGTAATTCAGTTTATTTTGTACTTAGTCATTGAACATTTACCTACGTGCTACATATATGCTATAGAGTAGTCCTTAGTGGTGTGCTTTTGAATTTCTTTGCTACCAGTGGGTCAAACGCTTCTGAATTGATCAAAAAATCCCCAAAGATTTGATTATTCAATATTAAATCTAAGATAGTCTGCATCCTAACCCAAGTTTCTTATGGAAATAACGCAAGAAAACATTTCTTCATTCTTTACAATTTGATAGCTTGGGGACAAATTAATCTTTAACATTGAGTAATAAATATTTTTATAGAGAACTAGCTGTGCTCACGACTTCTTCCTCGTGGAACCTCATGTACAAAACAGTGACTAATAAAGTCCTTTGAATGTATTGAGTCTAATTGTTGTCCACTTTTCTATCGTACTTAAGTAGCATTGTCATTAAAAGTACAATAACATTTGATAGACCGAACTAGATGTTAGTCAAAGATATAATTCATGATTTTCTTAAAATGGTTTTATCATAAACGCAGTAGTTTAGCTGTGACGTATGTTCAAACAAACAAACATACAGATAGGCAGACAGACAGACATTTCTAAAAATGATTGAAATGTATTTTACTACACTATTCCTGGACACCTGCAACATTTTTTTTACAAAGACCTTAAAATTCAGACCCGTTAGATTTACATTCCTTATTATATGTATAGATTTAAGGCTCTGTTCGTTATGTTAATTGGTTTAAAAATTATTCGAGTTCAAAATTTAATTTTTTATATAATTTTCATGTCCTTTCTTCTCAACAGATCATCGTGAAATTTTGTATACACGTTCTCAGGGTTACAGAAAAGGATATATTATGTTATATTTAATCTATGATAAAGTATTGTATCCGAAGGACAGGCAAAACCTACATAAATGCGAGCAAAGCCGTGAGAAAATGCTAGTGATATTATAAACGAGAAAGTACGTGGGCATGGAAGGGTGTTGTAGTTCGGTGAAGCTCTTAAGGCCTTGCCAGGCCAATAGCGTAGTCGGCTTGAAAAAAAGGAAGGATGTTAACTACTAATTTAGAAACTAATGAACGAATTCCGATAAAACTTCTTAATATATATAATACTTACGTAATAAGCAGCACACCTAATTGTTTTGTAATTAAATACGTTTCAGTAACGCATATTTGTACGTATATAACATAAAAACATGAGCAAATACTATAAGTATTCTTTTCTTTATTTATGCACAAAATGTGAAAACCGTAAAATTAAAATTTCGTTTTCCTACGTGAGTAATGGTAATATAACATTTATACATATACTTTTACACTGAGCGCCTGACAATTCACATCTAATTTTGTCTAGTGTCAAATTAGCACACACCTAGATTTGACACTAGAAGAGTTTAAACAGATAGCTTGTGAAAATAATTATCAATTTTTGAAAATACTTTCAATAATTTAAAGCTATATAATGCCCAAGTGATATAGCTCATGTTTTTTTTAAGTGAAACATTTTTCCACCTCCTCGAATTTTGTCGTCCATTTATCGCATGTCACATTACAGTTCATCACGGAGTAGGGGTAAAGTGAAAGGCGCTCAGCAGAGCAGCCAAGCCCAATATGTGTATTATCTGTATATATTATGTATTCCGTACTCTAATACGCCGATTGAAATTAAAATATGTAGTTGGATATCTTGTTTACTATTTATTTATAAATTTACTATTTATAAAGTTAAAATTAAAAACGCCATTTTAATATCCTAAATTTTCCGAAAATTTTCAGTTAAATGTCTACGATCCCAAAAAAATTTTCACTTGCATCGTGGTTTTATAAAACAACACATTATTTTTTTTAAATTTTAAACAAAGTATACGAAGTTTTATAAATACTTTGTATTAATGACAGTATTCATTCAAATAAAACAAAGAATTAAATTAAATACACACTGTATATATGTAAATCCTTTAGTGGCACTTTATTGTCACATATCTATGGAGTCCTTAGTCGGGTGTGTTCGTGATTTATGAGAAACGGGACACAACTCGGTGTTTCGTTTATACTCCTCGGGATATCTTTACGGTGACTGTGAGTTAAGGGTTCTTGTGGGACATTATTTATGTTATTTTTCATAATAGTGTTATTGTCACCAAGTTTTATAAAAAAAATGATTCATACGAATGACATTGAAAGTCAGGTGGTGGAATATGGGAATTATGTCTGTTTGGTGCAAGGCTACTAACGTAATAAAGTCAAAAATCAAAGATACTTTATTGAATTTAAATCATGAGAAGTTGCTGATGAATGTCAAAACTACTACCGGTTCGGAAAAATAACCCAGTTATCGAGAAAAACCGGCAAGAAACTCGATCTAGCTTATCATTTACAGACGATACTAACGTTCACATATTGATCCTCCTTATAATAAAACACATTAAACACAATAACGTTGCCTTTAGACATTAAAACCCGCGGTGCTTGAACTCACTATCTGGCAAATCAGTAATGTCCTTTGGGTCTTTGTTATAAAACCTAACACTATTACCTAGAAAACTGTTAGTGGTCTTAGTAGGCATGAAACGTGGAATGACCAATCTGGTATTGTTTCTACTTTTTAAATTATGTTGTTCTTTTCCAAATCCAGTTTATCTAAGTTTTAGCGTACATATATTATATTAACAAGAATGTATAACATTCACTATAATGGCCGTATTAGATGCCGATTCGTATTCAATAATCAATTAGGGTGATAGTATACACCTGATTCGATTGCTACGTACATAAAACCGATACAGTGACTCTTTAGGGTTCTCGCGTTTTTCCATTATATGGATAAATGGCGATAGATTTGATTGATAAAGGCATGATTTTGCAGGAAATACATCATATGACGGGAATATAATTAATCATTCATAATCAATATAAAAAATACTTCAATCTTTGCAACTTGGTCAGAATTTAGAAAGAATTTTTGTAATTAAATAAATAATGTCCACGTTTCCAAGTGAAATGCTGTCACTCTATAGAATATTCCTTCGAACCGTAGTGGATCGAATCTTTAGATATTTAGTTACATTTACGTCGAAGACATTACGTGACGGCGTATTTTATTTGGTAAAATGGAAATTTTGTCGTAAACATAATGCGACAGCCGGGTGTTTATAGCTTCATTCGTATTCTTCAATGTTTCGTTGCTCATCGTTCTGCCCAAATTATTACTACTACGGGTGCGAACCGATAAGATTTCTAATGAATATACAATCATATTTTAAGTTTTTGATATTGGACTTTCTGAAATATATTAGATATATAGCATAATTATTTTATTGGTCAATAAGCTTGAAACCTTTATGAAGGGTACTTCGCAATTAGGCGCCGATATTGTGAAAGGGATTTTTTATTGTCTAATTATCTAGCTATTACTCTTCAAGATATTTGATTGAAGTAGCATTTGATTGAAGTGGACGTTACTTTGCACTTCCGCCTGGAATTCATTGGCCGCTACCACGATTGACGGTTGAATCAAGGACGCGTTTATAATTCTTCTTGTTGTTTTAGTTACTAATAATGCGCTCTTTCTATTACTAGTTTCAGAGTTAACTTTTTCAAGGTACATCTCACACAAATAAAGTCAAACGTTTCTTGTGGCAGTGAGACGTGGTAGCGGCTAATCAATTCCAGGCGGAAGTGCACAGTAACGTCCACTATAATAATAACCCTAAGGTTGAATATGTATAATATCTGTCGACATGATCTGAATCTGGGCCAGTCTTTATAGAACAGCGTTTTATTTCGATGTTTAGCTAGATTTCTAGATAAAATTTTGATAAAGCCTAGCAACATTAATGAAGTTTTGTGATCACTGATTATGATACGAGAATAGAATAGAATAATTATCAATGAAAAAATACTGCGTCTTCCGTTTTTCCATACAAGGTTTTCCAATATTACAACATATGAGATATAATGATAATAAAAATATATATAGGCTTAAAAATACATGGTGTGCTGCCAATGCATGATAAATAAGTACAATATCGATAGCAGTAGACATCTTGTATTTGATTTTACTGACACTTTCCTTTTATGAACTTTCTATCAAAATTTTTCTTAACAGTGAAATGATAATAATGTAAAATACATTTGAAAACGCTATCCCAATAAAAATAAAACATACATGTCATAAATCCTTACTAATTGTATAAATACAAAAGTGTGTTTGTTTGCTTGTTTGTTACGTTATCAGGTGATATTTTATGAAGATGTGTTTATGCGAAAGTAACTCATTTGTAGCCGTCAGTGTAATTAAAAATGAAAACTAAAGAGTCTGTTTAGTAAACTGTTTAATTTCATTCAATAAATGTAGTTGAATTTTTTATTTTTATTATTAACAATATACTCGTAATTTTATCAAAAGTAATAAGTAACAATAGAATTTAACATTACAGGATTTAATATAACGTTTAAAACAGTATGTGTATCGTAATAAAAATATATTTGAGGTTATAAATTCTTTCATTATTTCTTTCTGTCACTGACCCTTATTCTAAAAGATATATTCCGCTTTAATTTAATTGCATTAATTACAGTCAATTACTACGTAAAATAAACCTAAAAGGAACCGCAGTTTTGAAGCTAATCATAACAAATTAACAACACACTGTAGATGAGTTTAGTTAAATCGAATAAATAGACAGCATAATATATGTGAACTACATATAAATTATATACTAAAACTTTCCTCATGAATCACTCTATCTACTGGTGAAAACCGCAAGAAAATCCGTTTAGTAGTTTTTGAGTTTATCGCGAACAGACAGACAGACAGACGCGGTAGGGGACTTTGTTTTATACTATGTAATGATATCGTATGTGTTGCTGTTTTGCTGCTGAAATTTTATTCTCGATAATAGATTTGACGTCTAATCGACATGACATGACTTCTTTTTATTATTATTTACTGTTGGGTTTTATTCATGTATTTTCTTAGGATTAACTTACTTATATATTTAGATAGATGTATTTTAAGCTTGTGTTTATACTTACGACTTCTGAGCGCACAATGAATGAGCGTACATGTGCATTATTGTTGGGAAAGTTTGAGTTGCCTCGCTGAAAACCAGCGGGGTTTTAACAGACGGCAGTACGCTAATGCCATCTTATCAGTGGTTTATTTTTTGAGCGAATAAAAGGGATTACTGTGATCAAGGAAGTGGTCCCTCATGGTGAAAAGTATTCATTGTAGATGGGTTTACCTAATGCGGATAAACTCGGGAGCGTAGTTTTTGTCACTAGAGCCATCGTATGCGCTGTCTCCTTTGTTTTCAAAGCGAATAATATGTGAAAAAAGAGCCCGCTTCGCAGTCAAACGACGCAAAAAAAACATATTGACAAATAGGCTATAGAATACTACCCAGACGTAGGGCTGCAGGAGTAGCAGCACCAACTGTGTTCCGGTTCAAAGTATATTTGGCTACGTATAAGGCCCTTAACTGTGAAATTGCCATTTTAATTAGAAAAAAAGTATCTAAGTATAATAAATTAAATAAATCTTCACACCGGTTAGTATTGAAATCATCAATTGTAGCACTATATGATTATTGGCCTCATGACTGCGGTTCTAATGAGCTTCGTTATAGGCTGCAGTGAACACTTAACATCAATCCACTGCATTCTTATTTGTGCTAAAATATGTGGATACCCCCACATGAAAAATCACACTGCTTCCCTTAAACACTTGAAATTTGGAACACTTTGTAAACATTATTCTAAAGCCAATCAATCTACAATCAGTAAAAACACTAGATAACTCGTTAATAAAAATTTCAAAGGATATCCGAATAAACTAAAGAATAATATTCCAATAATCCATTAGTAAGTTTCTATCCTAACTTTTCTCACTCTCTAACGTTTCGAAGTCATACCGTACATAAAGATGATATATCGCGGGTTCGTTTCCCGAGCCGCGCATATTGAAAACGGTTGAACATTGAGCGGTCCGCGAGAGAGAACTTTTACGGTTTTATTGATATGGCACATCCGGGATCAGCCGGGTTACCCGTTTAAGGGTACCTTTTCAAACTTAGTCCTTTTGGCAACAGATACGCAATAAGTAATTTTCATGGCAGGCAAATTAAATTATTGTTATCACATTTTTTGATCTAAATAACTTAATCTATGGTTTACGTGTTCGCGAATATCTTAAGAAACCCGGGATGGCATGGTTTAACCCTCAATCCGGTATTTCCATACCCCCCATACAAGGCGAACCACTAACCTGATTGTTGTTGTTCGTCGCTACGCAATATTATAGTGCACCGTCACATACACGTACATACAATTATTACTGTAATGTTTATTGTTCAAATGGAAGGCCAAAAACCACACACAAAAAAATAATGCAGCAGCGCACAGCGTACAGTAGCAAGTTAAGACGCAAAACTAACCGTTGTAGAGGTCGTGATCGCGCGAGGCTAGTAACTATTATTTATTTAACCGTATGCCTACATAGAGTATCCGTCTTTTAGTACAGTCGATTGATTGATTACCCTATTTGTCGCTGCGAGGTTCAATTTTTGTGGAACAGTGCAGCGGCTAAAAATTTATTACTCTTTAGCACCACCTGGGGAGCACGTGCAGGAGAATGAGTGGTACACTTGCTAACATTAGCCCCCCGCTATTGTAACAAATCCAGTTGTCGAAATTCGTCTGTGATTTTTTTAAACTAGAAAATTATTGAGGTTTCTTTGTGAAAGAATGTATCTAAACAATAATTAAATGTACTTTTTTTTTTTTTTCTATTCGGTCAGCTCCTTTGAGCTAATAGTAATAAGTTTTTGTTTGGTTTCACCGAAATACATATAAAATATTTATTTAATATCAATACAATGTTCAATACTTGCTGCAGTAGCAAAATGCAGCTGTCATTCGTCACATACTTGTCAAATATTGGAGCGACAACATCTCGTGTGTGGAAACCGTTACGCCCGCATAATAGAATCTTATCTCGGTGTTTCATCCAATTGTGGCTACCTGAGGCTGTGTTGGTAGATCGCGACAGATGCTGGATCAGTCCAAGGTAGGTGTTGCATTGTATTTGTTGCAGCACAAAATTAAGTAATGAACACGAATATCAACGTTCTTTACGCAGAGTAGCCAGGCCACCACGGTATGGTGTGAAAGCTACAATACCAATGTATCTACTTGATTTTAGCGTTTGGCATTCCGTATGAACATAAACTATGAATGTTTATTGAATTTAATATATTTGTATATTATATATAGTATACATAAATTATATTTATCCGCACTTCTTCTCCACAGGAACATTAACTTTGCCAAAATTCACACATTTCTGTGAGCGTTATATGCTTTAAAACATATACTTTTTTTTTAATTAACATATTACTATAAAGATTATGTAGAGAAGACAATCAATAAATACGCTAGTGAAATATATAGGGCATCTATTTACCACTCGGAAAATATGCAATTCAGAGGCATTAGTGCAACCTATTGTATGTAATTATGCCCGTTTTACCACTATTTCAATATAGCTTAATTGAAAAAAATTATAGGCAAAATCCATTTTCATATGTTTTAGTTTGTAAATCAACATCGTTATTTTTAGATAATCTATGTTACCATATCACAAATAAACTACGTTGTAAAATACCTGATACAAAAAGTACCATAGTAAGATGAATTATTGTGTGCTAATTACTTAAACAAATTAAGGTATTACAACTTTTATAAATAGTCACTCAGTGTTTGTATAAAGCCAAAGTAAATTGAGGGTCCAAGTACCCCGTATTAGACGATTAAATCCTTGCCTGTTAACAAGATAAGTTTAGATCGGTTGTCGATTAGAGGAGCGTTGTTGTTATGAACAGGCGGAATAAAAGATACAGGAACAAGGACGTAGAGTAATGTAATCGACAGAAGTTTGCTCCTCATCCAAATGGTTAACAAATAACTTCGAGAGGCGATTTCTTTGTCCAGTTTATGTTTGAGTTTTTTGTCCGAAAGTGTGTAATGCTCGTGTATTATATACCTATTAAGTACCTACACATACAAATATTATAATATGTCATTGATAGTAATGTAATACAAAAGTTTTTCAATGTGTAAATTCTTTGTAACGAATTTCAAGGGACCGAGCATTTTTTCGTTATAAAGACTTTAGAGGTATAAATGGTTTTGTGGTAAATCAACCAACTTGAACTAATTTCTATGTTGTAGAAAGTTTTTCGTTATAACAAAAGACGTTATAAACAGATTACACTGTAGTTTAAATGTATTTTGTTTTTGTTAATCTTCAGGTACAGATCTGTCACAACAAAACACAATACTTCTACTGTCACTACAATTTAAAAAATCCGGGAACTAAGACATATGACTTATAATTCGGAACAAATACTTTGTCATATATTAGAAGGACTATAGTATGAATCAAGCGGGGCGCTAAGATTACAACGTAGAGTTTTGGCTATGTTACTTGTACTTACATAATTCTACTAAAGAGTAAGCGAGATAGATATTATAATTATAAGTACTTATTGTTACGATAGACAAAACGCTATACGAAATTCAACTTAACCAACTATCTCAGCTTCTCGCAGACGTGACGCGCGACGTGCCAAATTAAAATCTTGGTACGGTGAGTCCTTTGTAACAGCTGACTGATTAATTTTACAAGAGTTACAAAGATTTACTTCTACATACGAGTAAAATAATAAAAACTTTGCCACTCGATATAAATATCGCATTATATATTAATCATACGAACGAAAATTTTGCTGAGCGTAGAAATTTAATTTCACCGAAATTAAACCCGAGTACATATGCGAATTCGCCGTGTATTTTTATTAAGGCCGTCGCATTCGATCTCTTTATTTTCATTGTTTTTTAAGTTTGATTAAAACACAATAACAATACCGTATTAAATGAGGTGTTAACAAATGTAAATGATGAACATACTATGCGAATACTGATTGGTGGCAACGTATATTAAACTTATTGTTAAGTTATTAGATGAGCGAGTTTTTAAACACAATATAATATGTGGTTACAATATTAATGTTGATACAAGATTAATATAATGTGATTTATATAGCAATTCATTATGAAGTTATAATTTTTCATGGCAGGAATACACACAGTCTGTGATCTCACAGTCCCTATTATCGGTTTCATAGCTTGTAGTATGGTAATTCTCACCACACAAAATTTTTATTAAAAAAAAATAGTGTTCCGCACGGAAGAAGTGAAACTTCGTAATGTGGAAATGAAAATAGGAAGGGGTAGAAATAGATTTTTAGTGAAATCATATTGTTTCTTTAAGACAAACTTTATTAACATTGCTTACAATTCACAATTGATCGCATCATTTAATTATCATTTCCGAGTGGAGAAATATCCAAATCTATAACATTTACAATGGGATTATGATAACTAAAGTAAGATACGAAATGTTTGATTATTTTTCTCGCTCTGTCTCTTTCTATTCCCTCTCCCCAGGAGCGTTGAACGTTTAACGCGACCTTGTTGGAAGTCGCATTAGAAGTTTCACTTTAATAAATGGGAAATTAAAATTAATAATGGGGATTGTTAAACAGTCTCATAGTTATTCTCTATGAAACAAGACCTCAAACATTTCTGTAGCAGTTGCAAATATAAACAACGGTGAACTATTCGCATAAATCATCCTGTTTCGCATTATTCGAGTCTAGTGGTTTGTCGTGCAAAGGCTAGTAATAATATTTCAACATAATTTACTTTATTTTATGTTATAAGTGAATTTTCAATATCGTAAATACATTAAACATTTCAGATTTTGCTTAACAAAATGTTCTGCAGAAGTTATTAACTCATAGAAGTTAAAATATTGTGTGCTATATAGGCTTCATCAACTTTCCCAAATAATTTTCACTGAGCTTAGGTAATAAACAAAAGAAAATAAAGCCATCAAAAAAGATACCAAAGGGCTAGATAATTAAAAATTCTTGATAAAATATTAAGGATCAGAAGAGGTGTACTCTCTGTAGCTGCTACAACTTTGAACGTTTTATTTATTTCGTCCTTGTGAAAATGATTTACTTTTGTCATGAAGACAGGATAGACTGTGGGTGGTTTTTTATTTTTTATTATAATTTAATCACACTACTTAACCCCAACAAGTTGTCTATCGCTTTTAAGATATCTCTATTACATTTTACCTTTACTGCTTAGCCATTATATATCGTAATATTTTGAAAAGTTCTTTATCTGCCAGTAAAAGAACAGCTAAAGGCCGTTCACGTTTTCTGGAGAGTTGTCCGACCAAACAATAGACATTTCAGTTTCATGTAGGTATACTAGTAGTCGCCTGCGTTTGTACCTTTATAAATAATGACACCATTTAATATATCCACGTAACTGCAACGGTTTATACATTGCATGCCGAGGTAAATCCCAGATAACAACATTTTTTTAAACTTATTTGATAGTTATCGCTATACATTAGTCAATTTAAACAATACCTTTATAGATTATAGCTAATATCTTATTATGATATATAATTCCTATTACTGTATAGTTTCATCAAAATCAGTTCAATAGTGTTTGCGTGAAAAAGTAACAAACAGTCATCCATCCTCACAAACTTTCTTGTTTATAATATTATGCTACTCCCACATTTCCATGTATCGGCAGGAAGTTTTGTTTATGGTCACAATAAATGTAGGTGTGAGAAGATATTTCCGTCATGCGTTATGAACTATCGAACTACGTATCGACAAACGCAACATAATAATTGGGTTGGGTTTTAGGTAAACTAAAGAAATCTAATGGATGCTAATTTCAAGTTACTGGAATGAGGAATAAAAGAGGGAATGTTTAATCTGCTCCTTTATTGTAATGATTTTTCACGTTAATTTATCACGATAATTAGTCGAAGCTTAGACACGCAAGTATGGGAGTATGACTATTAGGACGATGAAGGATTAAGACTTTGTAACTAGAATATTGGAATTTAAATCTTAATATATATATTTCTTGTGTGCGTGTGTATGTGACTGAACTCCTCCTAAACGGCTGGACCGATTTCAATGAAATTTTGTGTGCGTATTTCAGTGGATCCGAGAATGGTTTAGATTCACAATTGGACCCGGTAGGTGGCGCTGCGGTTGGCTTTTAGGGATTTCATTTTTTATTACCACGGCAGGACAAAGTCCGCCAGGTCCGCTAGTCTATATATAAAAGATATAATATATTAGTTAATACTATCGTCTAAAAATATAATTTTAATTAATCGATAAGGCTTACCAATAAAGCTTTAAATACGATTACCATATTGCGAGTGTAGCAGCCACTCAGGTAACCGGCTGGTGGAAACTGTAACGTGTTTTAATGTTATTTTAAGAAAGGACGCATTCAGCGTCGTTAATTAAATATGTTCTGGGATTAAGAGCTCAGTTTAAGGCCAAGCTAATGAGCTTTGCGAAGTCGTTCTTCATCTAAAACAAAAGAATTAACTGGATTTCCACAGGGATGTGTGAAAGAGGCAGAAATTATAATTATCATCGTGTAAGAACTCATTAAAATTGTATGAAATGTTTCATGCAAATAAGTAGTCACAAAGCGATTGCGTTGAATACAAGATCTGCTTCATTGATTCCAACGCCATCTCTTCAGGCACTTGTTTATTCAGCGGGTATTCAGAGACGACTTTAGAAACATCTGCGAGAGCATTACATCAGATTTATTGTCTCACCGCTGTATTGTATTTGATACAGAACATAAACTGACTAAGGTAAAAAGAAGCAAATATTGAATATCTTATTTAAATAAGAAATGAGAAAGTTTATGACGGTGGAATGTTTGTAACTATTTCATAGTAAGTGGATTCTGGTGAGGCTTTATAGTAATATAGGTTACACATAAAAATAACTCATAGGCTTATAAAGATACAGGTTCAATTTGTTTGACGAGTAAATTTGAATAAATCCTGATATTTGAAAGCTACTTCGCCGGGCCTTGCATAAATTGTTCAAGTTGCACGAAAATAGTGAAGGAAGTCATTAATTCAACGGGTTGGTGACGACCTACGGCCGTGGTAGTAAAGGTATACGGACGATGGACGCGGGGTACATTCGTCGCCCTGACAACTCTTGCACTAGCCCATGTTGTTAACACGCATTAGTGTTCACTACGCCTGCCACCAGTTCGTCAGGGAGGGTCTAATACCAGGTCTTCCCTCTCTAGACCACAAGTCGAAGCCCTGCTGAGGGGCCAACAATTGCCGGGTTAGGTAGAAGTGTTGCAGAGGCAGTTGCGGTCCATCTGGCTAAATGGTGCCAGAAGAACACCGAGGGGGTTTAGTCAGTATAAATCTGGCATTCCGACTCATGCTACCCGGTGAAGTGGGGATCTAAGAAGAAACCCCTACGAGATAATAAAATAAACGATGCCATCATTTAAAACGGCTGCAAATGTATTTATAATTTATGGTTATTGATTTTAAAAATTTGATTCGATTGCTTCCAATGTTATCGTAGAAGTCTGTCACTGCAATAAATTTTGCATTACTTATCTATATACTCCCAGTTTGAGGCAGCATCGATCACCACACCGCGTTCCTTGAAGCAGTTCCGACTGATGTTGTAATTTGCAGTGTTTTGCTGTGCTATGTTGTACCCTTTGTATTTTTTTAATATAAAGTTTCAAAACAGTGGCTCATCGTGCAGTTTATTGCCAGATACTACAAGACAACATACCTATCTTCTTTTAATAAATTTCTTCTGTACGTGTTTATGTCACTGAACTCATCCTAAACAGCTGAACCGATTTGAATGAAATTTTGTGTACGTATTCCAGTGGATCCGAGAATGGTTTAGATTCACAATTGAACCCGGTAGGTGGCGCTGCGGTTGAATTTTAGATATTTTTTTTAGTATCAAGGCAAGACAACGTCCGCCCGGCCCGCTAGTATGCATATATAAGCCTATATCTGCAGGTATATTTCTTCGCCAAACAGAACGTGTTCTAAAGGCGTACTATGTCGCGTACTTATAGCGCGCGCGTTCTGTTTGATGTTATAACTGGAATAGTACAATACAACTGGGCCCTAGTACGCGACGCTATACGCCATGACGTGCTTTAAGAACGCGTTCTGTTTGGTGAGACCTAAAAATTAAGTAGATGTGTAATATCCAAGATTGTTGTGTAGCTTATCCTTAAAATCTCAAAACTACACTTCATCTAAGTTTTCCTTTCTTGTAACTGCTCTCTACATATTACCAGACAATGAATATCTAAGTTTAATAAAATAAAATGAGATAAACGCAGTAGGCAGATGTGAAACGCCCAAATTGATTGTTACTGAAATACACAAAATAATAATATTAAACAATACATTTTTGTATTAATTAAATTACTATGTACATGAATGTGAGCATAGATGGAGTTAAACACAAATTTGCTGAGCACATTAAATATATCAAACATTTAAAGCTAATAATTTAGTACAAGGAATGAGCAGATAGATGGCGCTTACAAGAATTGTAAAGGTTGAATTATTACTCTTGATGTCATGTAAAGTTTTTTTTTGTAAACTGTGTTATTAGATATTAAAACAAAATGTACTATAACACCTACCTTTTCTATGAGATTCTTCGATATATCCGGTATTATTTCAGAAAAGTTTTATTTATATCCCGCAACGCTACATTAAAGTTCGAAGAACTCGCACCCGGTAAGAGTTGTTACAACAAATCTCAACTAATTCTCCCGGAGTGCCATTTGAAGTCGTTTCCCGGGAACGCTCTAAATAAACAAGTGGCTTGAAGGCGGGCTTTGAAACGGGGGCTCAGGTGTAAGGGTTCTGATAGCCAACACTGATTGTTCGCGCCGACTTCAAGAAGTATGTATTTTCAGACTGTTTTACGGTGCGTAAAATTTTGAGACTCAGTATTCGTGTTCGCAATCAGGGAATAAGTCAAACGAATTAACTTTATTCAATTTAGCTTAATATTAGCAATTCTTAATTTAACTAACTGAGAAAGTTATTTATTATAATTACTTAGGCTATTTTTTGTAACAAAAGGCCATCCAAATATGTATTACGTAATCACTGATGTTGGAAGGGGTGGTTCTTGATTTGTTTATTTTTGATGAAATAGGGGATGGAGGGGAGTCTGAGTGGTGATTACATAAGCAATATTTATTTATTTAATCAGAACATATTTAAAAATACTTACTGTATAAATGTGTGTTGTAATAGCTGGGGGTAACAGCATTGCTTATTTTTGTTGACTAGATCCCCATACCTCCTCCTTTCCGCTCCCCTGTAACATGCATGTATTACAAATAAATATCCACTGGAGGATTTTTTCTCAACGGCAGTGAAAACCGTTTTAAAATGTGTTTCGTATTTTAAAACAACTAATGGGATATCGACAGACAAACGTTATAAATGACTTTGTTGTACAACTATTTATTGATTATTAATGATACAATAAATTAAATATTGCGTCTGTGTTTGCATTTCATTTCTGCTATAAAAATTGTAATGTTCTTGATTTCCATATTACTCGGAGACTCAGCGCCGTTTAGCATAACCGAGTTTTAATACGCGGCGTAAACCACAGTATACTAAAGTTTAGTAGCACAACTTACAGCAGTGTAGATATCGTATGGCATACTAGATATGTACCTGATGATATAACGGATTAACCCTCTGTAGATACCTCTCTTTTTAATGCCGTTTTAAGACTGTATATGACATTTGTTATAGTGCAGTAAATTTGTCTAATATTTATTAAGCTAGTAGAATGTCAACAAAATCCTATACATTATATATCGCTGTTTGGAAATACATCATGTTTCTTTATATATTACTAGCGGGACCGACAGACATTGCCCCGCCCTGATTATGAAAAAAAACCCTGATAAATTATATACCAAAATCTTCTTCATGAATCACTTTATCCAATGGTAAAAACCGCATGAAAATCCGTTCAGTATTTTTTGAGTTTATCGCGAACAGACAGACAGACAGACGCGGTAGGGGACTTTGTTTTATACTACGTAATGATGTAAAATTTTCTTATTTCCTTAGGCCGCTCTTAACAACATTTATCTATATAGGAATACTATAATAAAACTGTGAAGTTGTCGTGTCTGTACATTCTAACTGATATCATAAATGGGATAATGTACGTTTGTTTATTTGTTACGTCTTTAAGCCCTAATTGCTCAATCGATTACCTTGAAGTTTTATATGTATACGTTGTCAAAGGTACACGACGTTCATCCAAGAAAAGGTACTCTTCTCGAGTGTAGGCCGAACCTACACGAACGCGAAAAAACCGCGGGCAAAAGATTGTTGAAATGATTTACCAAAGACGAATTATGGATGCTAACTAATTGGTAAGGCTTTGTCTTACCCGACTGTATAGCAACCACACTAAAATTGCAAATCTGTCGCCAAGCACATGTAAGTTTATTCCAGCAGCTGCATTTGAGACCTCTCTATAGCTTTCGAGTATTTACATTGCGACCTAATATTAGGTGAAATTTCGACCAAATTTTGAAAACTATAACAATCATTCCACACAATACTTATTTAAATTTATTCATTTTTTTTTCCACACACACGAATCATGAGTACTAAAATAGATAATCCTTAAATCACGTTGAACTACTGTCTTCTCATCGATTCGCTCCAAAACACTTAACTTTTATGAAAGTCGTTTACGAACGATGGAATAAAAATTGTAAGTTTTACAACTTTTCATATCTAACGGCGAAGTTAAATCACTTTACTGATCCGTATGGATTTATTGCTTACTTACGATACACAATAAAATGCGTTTGCATAAAACTTTTATTGTTTAAGTTTATGGAACGTGTACCCGAGTGTAACAAGTTTCTTTGAGGTCACCACTTCAACGGAGAGGTGGGGTTCTGACGTCCTCTAAATTCTCCTCAACCCACCGATTGTTCATTCATCAACTTCCGAACCTGCCATAGTAAATTCCTTGAAGTTCATATTCCATAGCCATGCCCAATAGTAGATTTTTAAAGGTGCCCAATTCTTCCACTCTCTGTTTCTCTGTCAGCGGTAATAGATGTGAATCATGTGTGTCAATTCTGTATGCGGGTAGTAAAATCTTTCCTTCTGTATTTACATATTAATATTTTAACTACGTATGTTGCAATCTTTGTATTCTGCAGCGGCCGACGCTGTACATATTTAGTGGTAGTCTAAATTGTATTATTTTATAAACTAAAATTACCCATTAGTCAGTATTAGATGTTGATTTAAAGCCCAGAGTACACTATACTCTATTCACTTGAAACTCTCAAGAACAAAATATTAAGTTTATTGTATAAAACAATTTCTGAAAAATGATGATTTTTTTCAAAGATATGAATGATACGGTTTGCGGAATATTAAATGTACATTACCAATATAGTGATATAGATTCAACCTCAAATACGCCTGCAGATCTGTCTTAGAAGAATCACTATTACTTTGATGAAAACTGAATACTAAGATAGATTATTTGTAGGCATAGAAAAATACTTTTCGGCCAGAAAATAGAGAGTGCAATACTGTACTTACATACATATATTGATGGGGCTAGCATAATCAAACTTTACATATAGTATACTAATTTTTTGCACGTCTCTTGTAGTTTTAAATGCTACTATCTTAATATATATATTTCTTGTGTGCGTGTGTATGTGACTGAACTCCTCCTAAACGACTGGACCGATTTTGATGAAATTTTTTGTGTGTGTTCGTGGAGATTCGAGAATGGTTTAGATTGACAATTGGACTAGGTAGGTGGCGCTGCAGTTGACTTTTAGGATTTTTTTTATTATCAAGGCAGGACAACGTCCGCCCGGCCCGCTAGTATTTTATAAACTGCTTAGAAGAATCAAAGAACCAACTGATGCTAAAGTACAAAAACTTAATAATTGTAACCGATTATATCGTTTCTTTTAGAATTCACATATTAATATACTACGTGTCCTACTCTTGCCATGTTTATGTAAGCCTTGTATACCGTTACATAGTGATAGGGATTTTTTTTATCCGCCTTGCTAGCTACCAATAACACGCTATAATAGTAACACTAAGTAGTCTTTTATTCATTCCATAACTTCACATGCATACAAATGATGTTGTAGATATTATTAATATATTATAGTGTCCCTCGGCGTGGAGCCCTTGAGTACGCTGCTCGCGCGATACAGTGACACAAAATCTTACATCACTGCGACATTACACATATCACCTCCACACACGTACACGCATATACGCTTACACATGCAAGTGGAAGGGTTTTATTTTTTCCCTTATCAAACTGAAATAGTTTTGAAAATTATCAGATACGAAATATATATAAGAGTTGTTGAGGTATGTATGCTTGGTACACATATACGTTTCAACAACTCATATATGTATGTATGAATAGTTAGCTCAGCTTAGTTTAGCTCAGGTCGCGAATTGCATGTATCAGGCAACAGCCCAAGCCGAGGTGTGCCGTGCACCCTTGAGCTAGTTGTCAAATAAAATCGGCTGAGCGCTTGCCTTAGTAGTCCGGTGAAGCTGTTAACACCTTGCTAGGTCAATAGCGTAGTCAGTTCGAGAAAAAATAAATATTATAGTGTGCTGACGTTGCGTATTGTATGTTCCTTGTATTCGTACTCGTAAGTCATGTACTGTATGGAATCGGTTATTAAACGGTAACTACTATCTACTGAACAAAAATCTAAGAACATATATGTGTTCCGACATCTGCACTTGAGTCCTCTCTAAGTTTAACGTGTTTACATCTCAGAATATATCGTCGCTTAACATCAGGTGAGATTATGATCAAACGCTATAAAAATAAGATTGCATCGATATAATGTAACCTTCCGCTGCATTCCGTTCGGCTTGGAATATATTCTCAAAGCGCATTGTGCGATGAAAATTCTGTTCAATCGAGCAGAGTGCCTCACTTTCGACCTTATTATCATGTCGTCGACATTATGTCTACTGTTTCGATTATACTATCTAGAATAGTAACAGTTTATTACGATCTTAGTGTACGTCAAGTAGGGTAAGAGTTACACTATGCTTTAATAATTAGGGTTCAGAATAATAGAAGTGTTGCTATGTCCTCAATTAAAACAGGTTCCTAAAACATTAAATTTATAAATATCTTGTCCATAAGACAATTTAGCAATACTCAAGTTGTGTGTAGAGATGCCATATATTTTATTTTATTCTAAACTAGCTTCTGCCCGCGACTTCGTCTGCGTTTAATAGTTACTTTGGGCCAACAGTAAGACGCAGCGGAAGGTCTCAAAAGGAAGAAAAACGATTTTGAAAAATTCCTCATTGGTGCTCCACTCCTGTTGGTCTTAGCGTGATGATATATAACCTATTGGCTTCCTCGATAAATAAGTTATGTAACACTGAAATAATTTTCAATCAATTCAAATTGAAAGAAAATTCAAATCGGACCAATAGTTCCAGAGATTAGCGCGTTCAACCAAACAAACAAACGCTCCAGATTTATAATATTAGTATAGATTGGACCATTAGTTTTGGAGATTACAGTTTATGAATAGATAGAAACACAGGTAGACAATTTAATAAAAAATCAATGTAGAGACGATTTAGTATAAAATATAGATTACCCAAAATAATGCTTAATATTATATTGTGACGTTCATATTGAGTTATCTATTTGCGTGTTAATTTACTTATTACTTATGTCCTGATTAATAAAACATAAAAAATGTCACAACACGTGACTTTGATTTTTTTTATTTAATCATATGGATAAATAATGAATCCATCTATTAATATAGTCGTCTGATTGATTACTCTATTTGTAGTAGAACAGCGGCCAAAAATATACTCTATATCTCCACCCGGGGAGCACGTGCAGGGAAATAATGGGGACACTTTCTGCGGACTCGAGTAACATCAACAACCCTTTGAAAATGAATGTCGAGAGATTCATAATAACGTTTTTTTTACAAAATATAGTGATTCGCAACTCCGCCGAGTGCCTACAGATAAAATAAGTGAAAAATGTTTTGACCTCGCGAACGACTCAGCGACGTCCGCTCCGATACGGCCTGTTAAAGTTTCCTCTGTCATATTTTATACGACAATCGGTTTCGATGTGTCTCTGTAAGGGCATCTTGCTAATGTATATAAATGATTTGGATAGCTTATGATGTTATCATTTGTACGTTGCGATTTATGACTGAATACAGAAAAGTAAAGAAAAGAACAACGTAAACACGAAAGTGGGATGCGAATGATATAGAAAAATAACCTTAATTCATCTTAAACGCTATCTTTCTGAAATGTTATTCAAAAATCTTTCAAACGGAACGCTCCCTTGTCGTAATTGGAGAAGGGTTTAAAGATCAATTTGTTGAAGTTTTCGACCGGTTCGCGGGGATGATTTATGACCTTGAATATTAAAATCTCTGCGAGCAAATGACCCTTAACTGTGACTAATGGTTCCGATTCGTTAAAGTCTAATACCACGAAGAAAATAACATCGAAAAGGGATCCCGCAATAATACCCGTACTGTTTCATTTTTGACTACTCAGTAAATCAAGGTTTATATACAACTAGCGACCGTAAAATCGCAGCGTAAAACTTAAAAACAAAAAAAAAGTGTGTGTACTTATGTACACGCGCTAGAAATTATACTTCTTTGGCGTAACATGATAAAATACTTTTCAATAATTTTCTCTTTCGCCTTATTCTACGTTTGTAGAAAAAACGACACTAACAATAGAAAAAAGGTATTTAATACATTGAAAATTTTAATACAAACAACAAATACAAAGAAACAAAATGTTGAGTAACTTCACGGTGTCGGTTTTTCGTGACGGTGTGCGCGCGCATCATAAAAATTTACTCTCATCATTTTTTCCTAACGCGTCAAAAGAAGTATAACTTCAAAAAAATCGACGTAGTCATAAGGACTGTAGGCAGAAGTCAAAACTCAATATAATAGAATAACCGTGTTCTGCTTTGTACATAAATTTTCATTGCCATTCCAAACATGCACCACTCGCCGCTGGCTGGTTGCTCTTCCACATACCCTAAAGCCGGCAAAATGGCGACAACCGTAGTAAGGTTCTCTAGAAGCTTTATAATGCGCACGCTAGCGTTGTGGAATGAGTTACCTGGTACAGTGTTCCCTCAGGATTACGATATGAGGATATTCTGAAAGGGATTGAACAAAAAAAAATCTACACAGGCCCCTATACCACACCTCGCTAGTCTGGCGAAAGCCGCGCAAGCGGAATACGATCGGTCACGTTTACTAGCATGGCATGACGCGAAATTATTAATTTATCTCTTGCCAAAAATACCGCTGAACGTGCCTAAAGAAGTTTTCACTTCAATAAAAATACACCATAACGCCATCTTGTGGTAAGCAGCTGTGATAAAACACCTAAGCGTGGTGGGCAAATTGCGCCCCGCAAGCGGCATGCGACTCTTCCACTCCTTATTTGCGGCACTACCTAAAAGTATTTACTATAAACACGAAATATTATCTACTAGCTGTGCCCGCGACTTCATCCGCGTGGAACCTAATGTACAAAACAGTGACAAATAAAATCATCTGAATGTATTAAGTCTAATCCACTTTTCTCTCGTACTTAAGTCGAGTCGTCATCAAAATTACAATAACGTTAATAATAAATAAAAAAAAATTAAAACTAAAACTAAAAGTTACTCGAAGATATAATTTATGATTTTCTTGAAAAAGTTTTATCATTAACGCAGTACTTTAGCAGTGATGTGTGTTCAAACAGACATAAAGAAATTTCTAAAAATGATTGAAATGTATTTTATTACTTATTCCTAAATACCTGCAAAATGTAAAAAAGAACGTTAATCTAAAAAAAAAATACGTGCGTGTATCAGTGTACACACGTAAGAAGTGAAACTTCTTTATGACATCATTTTTCGAAAAATGATCTACTATATTTACAACTTTACAGAAAAAAAAAACGGAATCTGATCATTGTGAGCGCACCTTTAGAAATAAACATGGCGCGTAACGGAAAAATGTACAGAAATTAAGATGGCGCGTAAC
Source organism: Antheraea yamamai (assembly GCA_036509395.1). NCBI lineage: Eukaryota > Metazoa > Arthropoda > Insecta > Lepidoptera > Saturniidae > Antheraea > Antheraea yamamai. The sequence continues at coordinate 21,538,350 of AP028428.1, read as the reverse complement.
CGAAAAACGTTACATACGTTTTTACATGCTCTAAAATTCCTCCCTACGTCGATAAAGAAGTTTCACTTCAAAAACGTAACTTTTAGATTTTTATTTTATGTATAAATAATATGTATAGATTAAATTGCCTTGTAAAAGACGAATAAGCGTTTATGAAACGCAATCCTACAGAAGACAGGCATATTTTTATAGAGCAACAATTGCACGACTAGTCTGCTCACAAAAAGACATATTGAACAAACGCAAACTCGAGAATGTGCTTTTAAAGGCAATTTATTATCTCGATACTAAATAATTCGATATCATACTAAAGCAAAGCTCAAGTTAAAATAAGCTCTTTGACTAAATTTCAGTTTTGTATTGTTTATATTTCGCTCTTTTAGATGACCAGTTTACTGACCACTGGCTTAGACAATGTGCCAGTTTACAGATCTTAGCAACATCATTTTTATATAAAACTAGCAGCTGCCCGCGACTTGATCTGCGTTCTTATCTTTATAAAGGATTAGTTATCCCCGCGAATTTTGTTTCGCTTTAATTTTTAGTTTTTCTTAGCCTAACTTTTTTATAGATACACACCAACATATGCAACATTTTGCTATGCTATCCCATAGAGACTGTTCGCTTTTTCAGAATACAGACTGAGAAAGCGAAAATTTTAGAGCAAACTGCAGTAAAATGCTTACATGATACATGCGTCAACTCAAAAATGAAAAAAAAGCATAATTACGGACGCGTTCAAGTTACTAATAGCGATTTGAAGTTGCGTTCACAATTACAGAAGAAGAAAACTGATTTATAGGTTTTTCCGTGCAATTTTTCCAATTTTTATCTCCATAAAAACCTTCCTCAGTGTTCAAGGAATAACACAAAAATTATTCGAATTGGACCAACCGTCTTCGTGTTTTGCGCTTAACAATATATTTTGCGATTAATTTTTATTTATATAGATTACATCATATATTATATTCATGTAACTTTAATGGTGTATGCAACGCACGCTAAGGCAGTTCTGAGATAGCAGAACTTTTTCGAACTTACTTGACACTTATCCTGTATTTTGATCAATTACTACCCTTACAGATTCTAATCTATGTCGTATGCTGACTCATATGACCTATACTACCTATAAAGTTTTATCAAAATTCGATCAGTAATTTTTGTGTAGAAAAGAAAAAGACATTCATTTATCCTCTCAAGCTTGTTCGTTTACGATATTAGCTAACTTTTATTCGCGGCTTCACACGCGTTAATATATATTTTTGCTATGCCTCGGAAACTTTTTTTCTGGATAAAAGATGTCCTTTCCTGTACTCCTAGTAACGTTTATAGATAATTTAATGACGAACGATTGAAAGCGTGACAACGTGATAGACATATACATGTTCACATTTGTAATATTAGTAAAGATAGAGAATGCAAATAAACATTCTAAATTGAGAATAAAAGATTTGTCAAATGTTATTTTTCCTATGACTGAGGAAAACTGAAGGATTATAAAGGTAAAAAAGTATTTGAAATACATATGATAGATAGACGTCTTCAGGTGAACATATTTCCACCGTTCCTAAAATAACAGAACCTTGAAATGAAGCATGAACAGCAGGCATTTTCACTAATGACTATAAACACATTTCCACGTATTCAAAAGTTTTTTTTAATTATAAATATAAATAATTTTCATTGTTTTCGCAAACTGCATTTACTATTAATCATAGGGTTAAGCAAACGCAAGGTCCCCGTTTTTCAAAATTATGTCCATAGACTGCGGTAACTGCTTACCATTAGGCGGCCCGGAAGCTTGTTCGCCATAATCTTTGTATTAAAAAAACTAGCCTCTGCCCGCGACTTCGTTCGCGTGGAATAGTTACTTTAGGCTAACGCTAACATACAGCCGAAGCTCTCAAGAAGAAAAAAACCCCGATTTTGAAATATTCTTCATTGGAGCTCCGCTCCTATTGGTCTCAGCATGATGATATATAGTCTATAACCTTCCTCAATAAAAGAGCTATATATAACTGAACGAATTTTTCAAATTAGATCAGTAGTTCCTAAAATTACCCCCTACAACCTCACAAACTCACAACGTCACGAACCTCACCTCTTTCTAATATTATTAGTATAGATAACAATATTTATTTTATTTCCTGCTTACCACGAGGCTCATAGCAAATTATTACATTTGCTATATGTCTAGTCCGGCCTTGCACTCATCTGCAATCTAGTTTTTTTTTATTCAACCTGAAAAAAAAAACAGTAACAGTAATAAAAACTGTACTATAATTAAGGAAGTAAATAATATATCCAAGAAATTAGTCAGTGTAATATTAAGCTAACAACTATACAATGCTTAAAATTTTCATTGAAAACTTTCCACGCGATTTCAAAATGGTTGTAGTATTTATCGAACAAACAATATTTACATATTTCCATTTCCAATTGTTCACAGAAATTGTATGAAATCGTGCATAAATTGAACAATATCCATAAATCTAAACATCCATTGAAAGATAAGCTATAATCATACTTTCAATACGCGATATTCTCGTTGTAATAATGACGTCATTGATTAGTAGATTGATTGTATTTTAGTATTATTATACCTAAACAAGCTAACTCGTTTTGTAGATAATTATTGTTTTTTTTTCGAACTGGCTACGCTATTGGCATTAACTTAACACTTAACACATGAACTTAACAGCTTCACCGGACTACTAAGGCGAGTGCTTAAGGCACTCAGCCGATTTAATTTTGACAACTATCTCAAGGGTGCACGACACACCTCGGCTTGGGCTGTTGTCTAGTTTATGCAATTCGCGACCTAACTGAGATAATTATTGTTCTGTTTGTTATTTTAATCACAATTTCATCTGCTATTCAATATCATATGGTTGAAAATGGAACACAAACTATAAAATGTCTACAGAAGGAACGAATCACCCTAACAAAAATAAGTGTTTAGTAACAGCAGTTTATGTGACGGTTTATTACGGTATTTATATAATAGGAAGGTATAAGATGATGTCTATATGTAATTAATATTTTGACATAGTGGGTCGAAATTTACGGAACTTTATATGATAATATTTGATCACATATTATATATTTTCCCTCTTGTACTTATTTATATGATAATTAATACTAATATTTTTTTTATTTGAAAGCGATTTAAATACATGGAATGTTATCAATAAGATTATGTTATGTAAATATTTCTTGCAGTGTATTATTATACAGTTTAAACGACGTGAGGATTCCAATCGACAAACAGCTATCTCTATAGCATATAGATGTATTAACCTTCGGCTAATAATTTCACCATAAAAACACTTGAAAAGTTATAATCAGCCTAAAGAAAAATATTGATTTAGTTTTCGTAATGTCCGCGAACCACCGAAAACTTTAAATTTGTGATACTATTCTTGAGCATTCAAGTGTGAATGTTGAATTAAAATAGTTAATTCCGCTTTAACTGACTGACAACATTTAAAATATCGCATTATATTCTTTTTATTTACTACTAGCGGGTGCGGCAGACGTTAGACGTAAAAAAAATCCTTGACAAATTATATACCAAAATGTTCCTCGTGAATCACTATATCCACTGGTGAAAACCGCTTGAAATCCGTTCAGTAGTTTTTGAGTTTATCGCGAACAGACAGACAGACAGACGCGGTACGGGACTTTGTTTTTACTATGTAATGAAATATTTGTTACTAAATAAAGCTTCGCCTCTACACAATCGAACAACAAAATCGAACGTAGATTACAATTTATCTACTATATCTTATGTATTTTGTGCGATAAATTTTCGAGAGAGATAAAATATGTTTAAAGTCGGTGGACGGTACACTTTATTCAGTATGATACTCGGAAACAGTCATAATGCTGGGTTTCTTAGAAATGTTCCGTTTATGAGAATTTCGATCTTAGCAGACCATATTCTTAACGTTTATATTCACTTAAATTTATGTTATTTATACTTCAAAGAGCTCAAAAGTATAATGTTGGTTGAACACAGTATGCGATGGTAAACAAACATTATTAAAGATCACATAGTGGAAATAAATATACATGTGTATGCTTAAATATTATAGTCGATGTTACTTTGCACTTCCACCTGGAATTAATTGGAAACTACCACGTCTTACTGCAACAAAGAACGTTTGACACAAAAAGTTAACATGAAACTAGTGATAGACGTAGAGCAAAATATTAGTAACTAAAACAAGAAAAATAATTAAAAACCTAAAAGTGGTCGATAATGTTGGTATGAAACTGTAATATAAAAAAAATATACAATCAATTAAAATATGGTGCAGATGAACGTATAATTATCACAATCGATTTAACGTGTTTAGCTTCTTCACGGAGCATCTTCAGACTGATGTTGACGTTTACCATGCGAGCGGGCGCCACTACAGTGACATATAAATAGTGTCAACCGCCGTCAGGTTGAACTGTCAACCATCGAACGCTTATTTAATTTTTTTTGCTATTTTATATATGCTCTCTCTCTCTATTACTTATTTGAGATTATCTTTTTCAGGTTCAGCTCGAATGAATAAAATCAAACGGTCTTTGTTGCAGTGATAGCTGCCAATTAATTCCAGGCGGAAGTGCAAGTAACGTCCTCTATTTATGATGGCTTTCCGCAAAGTAACGCCATCTTCAATGAAATATTAAAAACGTACTATGGTTTAATAAATAATTAAAAACGACTATGCGATAAGTTTGTAGGTAGTTTGTTGGGTGGGATAAGATGAGCCCCCTTTTGGGTGGTTGGGGTTTTTTTTTTTTTTTTTTTTTTTTTTTTTTTTTGGGGGTTTTTTATTCGTTTTAAAGGAAGAAAAAAAAACCAAAAATACCCACAAAAACCCTAAAATACAAAAAACCTTGGAAATAAATAAAACCCCTTTTTTAAATTTTTTTTCCTTAAAAAAATAGAACCGGGAAAAAAAAAAAAAAAAGAAAACCTTTTTTTTTTTTTAATATTTAATTTTTTTTTTTATTTTTAATTTAATATCATAAAAATATTTTTTTTTAAAAATTATAAAAAAAAAAATTTCCACAATTTATTTTTTTTTTTTAAATATAAAATTTTTTTTATTTAATTCATCAAATATTTTCCTATTATAATATAAATTTTTTTTTTGTATATGGAATATTTTTTTTACAGTATGTATTTGTAATTTCACAATACATAGTCCTTGGTAGCCGATAATCCAATCCTATAACTAGCCGATAATCAGTTTCTACTTAGTCAAAAGCGTTAGTAATCAAACCAGTATTATACGTTTATTGGAAAGTGTATCTAAAACAACACCATTTGTAAATATATTACTTAAATTGGATATTTATTATTACATCAGAAGTATCTATTATTTGTCTTTAATTTATATTAAAACTAGCGGGCCCGGCAGACGTTGTCCCGCCCTGATTATAAAAAATCCTGGACAAATTGTATACCAAAACGTTCCCCGTGAATCAGTTTATCCACTGGTGAAAACCATATAAAGATCCGTTCAGTAGTTTTTGAGTTTATCGCGAACAGACAGACAGACAGACGCGGTAGGGGACTTTGTTTTATACTATGTAATGATAATATTCCGTATTTCATTATCGGATCTATGTGATGTAAAGCTGAAGATTTTGTTTACTTGAGCGCACTAATCTCAGAAACTACTGGTCCGATATGAAAAATTCTTTAAGTATTAGATAGCTCATTTATCAAGGAAAGTTATATGCTATATATCATCACGCTAAGAACAATAGGAGAAGATCACTAGTGAAAAATATTTCATAATCTGGGATTTTTTCCTTTAAAGAGCTTCCGCTGCGTGTTAGCGTTACCTCAAAGTAACTATTCCACGAGGACGAAGTCGCGGGCAGAAGCTAGTTTTAAAATATATCTAAAGCGTTCGATCACTTAGGTTACCGCATTAATAAGGATAAATACTCCCGGTAAGACTCTTATACAAATAAAGTATAAAAAACGTTTGAGAATATTCAATATTTTATCAAATATAATAAAAAACTCTCGTTTCAAACAACGTTATCACGGAAATAAATAAATATCATGCAGAACCAACCCACTCCCCTACCTCATGATTTATTAATTTGTTTTCGCTAACGGTCGGGAAAAATTATAAAGATGGAAGGCGTTTGCTCGACGCCAGATGTCGCCTCGAGCGTCGGTATGAGATTTATTACTTAATTTAAAACAATGTCCCGACCACGGTGCTTAGAAATTGATATCTCACGTTCATTTGAATACGTTTTATTGGCTATTTCTTTTTTCCGAGAGTCGACAGGACTTCTATAAGGTTGTGAAAGTGATAGCTTTTTTAGGCGCACTGAGCTGTGAAGGAAAGTGAAACCATCACGGCCGGGCAAGTGATATTGAATCGGGTTTACTCGAGTTATCGTCTAAGTTCGGTACCACAACGACACATCCGATAAACTAGACTACAACGCGGTAACGCGACCTGAACATTAACACTAGCGCCACCATATTCGAGATAATGAATTCTATACATAAGAACGTTTGTATAGAATTGATGTCTTACTTAAATAATTTAGGTTGGTGATGCACTGAATCGTGTATATTCAGCTCCAGTCGTCATCACCCACGATTGCTATCTGAGAAGAAATACGTATCCAATATACGTAATCCAATATATAAATACCCAGCCCAGCGGACGTTGTTTTGACACCCACTGGGCCCCCCCCCCCTTTCTGATATCCCCTATCCCACGACCCCCAATCCCTATGCGGGTGTTCCCCTGTTCGTGGTCCATCCGGTAATACCCTCCCCCAATATCCTGCTTTGATATAAAAAAAATCTAAAAGTCAACCACAGCGACACCTACCTTGTCCAATTGTGAATTTAAACCATTCATCAATCCACCTGAACACACAAACAATTTCATCAAAATCTGTCCAGCCGATTAGGAGATAGTTCAGTAGTTAGTAGTCCGATAGTTCAGTCACATACACACGGACAGAAGAATTGTATGCGTAAAGATACGTATTATACTATATATATATAACATAGACACTACTTAAAATTAACTAACTCTAATACTATTTGACATTGTTTTGTATTAAAACCTTGACTATATTATACACAAGCCCGAAAGGCTATATTCGGAGCGGCCAAAAAGATTGATGAGGACTATGTTTAGTATAAAATCAGTGTAGTATTTCAAGTGTATAAAGTATGCGTACACAGTTACTACTTAATACTTTATTTAAAAGTTTTCACTTCTATCGTATGGTCATAAGTACTGACCACTTCTTTTGCACGTATTACCAATTATGGACCTATAGATTTCCATACCAGTTCTGTCGATAATATAATGTGAGTGGAGAGAACAAAAACTCTGTTCCATTTAACTGAGGCTCTGAAGTCGTAACTAACTTGACTGGATTAGTTACTAGCTAGTATACGCAATTTTATTGTACCGAATGAGTTTTTGGCGTTTCGATAGAACTACGTAACGTATCTAATGTAATTGTGGACTCTTATTTTTGCAATTTTTATATCGCCCTTACTATTAAATCATGACAAAATATTATTAAATTTACGTTACATCTGCAAATTGGAAACGTGAATGTGCAAAAACTACTGAACCTTGAATTCCTTATTGAACTTTTTACTTTGTACAATGGCGAGCTTAACGTCACAAGAAATTTTCTTCCAGCTAACCAGCGGTTTTGTTATCACGAGTAAAAGTAATCATTGGTAGTGCTAATATAAAAGTAACTAAGAAAATGAATAAACTAAAAAGTATAATAATAAACCTTACTTAACGTTGACATGTGACTAAAAATACATGGTATATTGAATACATAAAATGAAACATTTTGAAAACTTGACTAAATTAACCATTTTTTTAAACAACTTGCCTAAAGTAGTATAGTACGCCTTTTTTTAAAGATGAAATGTCAAAGTTATCTTACAAAACGTTTTTAAAGTGAAACTTTTATTACATCGTCTCAAACTTTTTCGTCTGTGTGTTGCAGGTCGCGTGATGGTCGGCCGCGGAGTAGAGATAAAGTGAAAGGCGCTCGTGAGAGCAGCCAGGGCCAATATGGCGGCGCCTATAGTTCGCAGCAGCTGACCGTGTAGTGTATAGACTATTATTAGTTAAATGTCTATAGTGTGAAAAAAAGTTTCACTTTTACCGTGGTTTCATAAAACCACACAATCCTTTTTTAAACATGAATCAATAAAACTTTTTTTTTTTTTACAAAACTGACCATACGAATTATTTGATTTGTGACTGCAATCAATTGCACAATTATTAAGGATTACATTTAAAACAAAAACACTACAAAATTGGGAAATTTGTGATCACAGTACCTAAATATGTGATCTAGGGTGTTGATCTTCCGCACTTTCAAAATTATTCCTATTATCAGTTAACCAGGTAAGATAGAACAATTTTTTTATTTTTGCCTGAACCGGTATAACCTAGCCTATCGCCCTGTACCCGCTTGACGTTGAGTTTCGGGACACCTGTACACATGAAATATAGTATAAATACTTAGCTATATATTTATTTATTTTGATATACTACTAGATCCAGACAGCCTATACACATTTACACATACACAAAAATAAATATCTACCTTGTATTTACCGCGTAATGTGTAACGCAATTTTGTCCCTACCGTGCCATAAGAACATCACTTCAAAAGCAAACACTACAGTTTTATTTATCTCTTAATGTCTTCTCTAACTTTAGTTTTATTTAACTGTTAGATTATTTTATTTACTTCAACCTGGAGATTGTATTGCACTTTCATTTGCTCAATTGTTTTATAGAAAATGGATGAATAATTTCCTAGTCTTCCATTACTCGGAAAAACTTGAGAGCGCTTCGTTAACAGTAAACTCAAGAAGACTGTTACGTGAAACTTTGTGCTTATAAAACTCGATAGCAGAAGACGTATCAGGTTAAACTAATTATGTATTAAGAGGACTTCACAAAGTGTGACGTTAAAACACCAATGTTGAATTTAAATACACTTAAATATCTGTGTTTTTTTTTAAATCTTGGACGCATGGTGACCCGCTTAGGCATGTACATATATAAAAGAATAACTGACTAAGATATCAGTACTCAGCCCAAACTACTGCGACCGTGAAATTTTGCGTGCAGATTCATTTTAAACTGCAGGTAAGCACTAACATCAACTAGCAGGTAAAGTACAAATAAATTCAGTTACACAGTAAAAAATACATGTTTTTTAAATTAAATGAATATCTTATATAAATCTTTGTAAATACAAATGTAGATGAAGTTGTAGGCGACTACTAGTCCAGTTATAAAACAGGATCACAGGGAACTGTACCCGACTGGTTTGTTACCCCTTACATATAGTGAAATGGCCGTAATGTGACAATCATTTGAATTGTTGCATTTTGGGAAAAAAATAGTGCGTGGAGTCCCTCCGCGCGGAAGAAGTGAAATTTCGTAATGTGGAAATGAAAATAGAAAGGGGTAGAAATTGATTTTTAGTGAAATCATATTGTTTGGTTAAGACAAACTTTATTAACATTGCTTACAATTCACAATTGATCGCATCTTTTAATTATCATTTTCGAGTGGAGAAATATCTGAATCTATAACATTTACAATGGGATTATGATAACTAAAGTAAGATACGAAATGGTTGATTATTTTTCTCGCTCTGTCTCTTTCTATACAGTATCTTAACTCTGCCCTCCCAATACATTCTTAACAATGTAATGTATGTCCGTAAAAACCTTGAAAAGCTAGATTTCGTAAAAAACCGGCATAATCTAAATACTAGAAACTGTAAGAAACTGGTTATCCCACGTTTTAGACTTAGTAAAATTAACTAACAGTTTTTTGGGAAAATAGTGTTAGATTTTACAACAAAGATCCATAGGATCGATTTGCCGGATTGCGAATTTAAGCGCCATGTCAAGCGGGTTTTGGTATCAAAAGGCTATTATAGAGTGGATTAATATGTGAACGATGGTGATGTCTGGAATTAACTCATCTCTGTGCATCCATTAAAAACGTTTGTGACATCTACCTAATATATTCTAAATATTATATATATTTGTTAAAAAGATAAACCAGATTCTTCTCGATGACTGGGTTGTTTTCCGGACCGGTGGTAGTTTTGACGTTCATAAGTGCCTTCTTAGGGCCTAAATTGAATAAAGTGTTTTCGATTCGATTATTCTTCCTCCCCAGGAGCGTTGAACGTTTAAGGCAACAGTGCTTTCATACCCCCTCCATGGTAGCGTTAAACATTTAACGCGACCTTGTTGGAAGTCGCATAAGAAGTTTCACTTCAAGAAAAGTATATCCACCTGTCTTATTGCAGACTGGCATAAGAGCGATGGTTGGTGAATCTATGGTGATCTTAAAACTATGGTCGACGCTTTCACGCAAAACTCAATAACATTGTTGCGCTTCGAAAAAAAGGTCAACTCTATTGCGTCTTTAAGTCTATTCACGCTCAAAATCTGAACAGCGACATCTGGACCGTGACGTCAACGTCAACGAAACCAATCAGAAGAAAGAGTTTTTGGCGGGATCTTGGAATGTCATGTAGTAGATTTTATACTTTATTCATAACCTTGTGTTATTTGACTTTATATTTTTTGACAAGCGAGCCACCGTCTTGCTAGAATATTGAAACCTGTATAATCATTATCTACTCGATAATGGTAGTAATAATTTAAGAAGATTGGTTGTCAAAAATAAAACTAAAGAAATCAGAAGAAACCAAATTAATTTTTGATAAGCCAACGTAATTATGTAGTCCAAGTTCCAGACAAAGTAAACTAGGTGTATTACAGTGAACTTACCGAGTCAATCAAATTTTGTAACCTCTGTAAGATAATATACCTACTTACAAGTCAACAACAGATTTCTTAGTACAAAGATGTAACTTTGTGTTTGCTTTACACGTCAAAGTTAAGAATTGCTTTACCCTAGTTTCTGTTTATATCCAATAATCCCTGTTTTAGATATATTTTGAGCAAGTTTACGCGAGCTTCTTTCATTCAATATTTACTGCTGAAGATCCTTTAAAAACCTTATAAAAGTCTTATTACAAAAAAGTTGAACGTGCATTAAACACTTGTTTACAAAAGTTTGATCACAAAAGGGTGGCTTACCCTTGTTTACAGATAGACATCGTTTAAATTTAAACATTTTCTAAGATTTGTCTAACTTGAGTGTGTAAGTTTCGAAGTTAAGTATGGATTTCGTGGGTACAATTAATTTGAAAGATGTAGATTAGTTAAACTATTTTAGAGATTCACAAGTAAAACATAGCTACTACTACTATACACATGCATTCGACAATGCAATTAATATTATAATGTTGTTCCATTTTACGCATTTTGACATGGTCTATTACTTATAACCTATTTAAAAAAAATACTTTATTTCCTTTTAACCATTGTCTCACAGTAATAATTACCAATTTTACTTATTATCTTTATGAAGATCTTAAGGAAAATTAATTTAAAAATTCTTGTAAAACATCTGTAATGGAACATTTTTGAATGATGAGATTGGATTGAATGAATGACGAACACGCTATTGGTCTTGTTCTAACTTTTCAGGGAGTTTTTTGGCAAGTCAGAATTCATACTCCGTGGTATTATTATCCATCCACTCCACCTGTGGACCAAACTATATTGAGTAATACACCATCATAATGTCAAAAAATATAGAGTCAAATAACACAACATTATGAATAATATTAAATATTTTAGACATGTGTTTAAGGTGAAGGTTTAACATTTTAGATAGTGTTTAATAAAAGTAGTATTAAACGCGTATTTATTTTTGTTTTTGTAATAAGATCGCTGTTGTCCTCCGGTTAAGGAAAGCGACAAACACATATCAGGAGTTGTGACCCGCACTGGTGGCACGGTTGTTACTGCTTCCTGATTTTTTTTTTGTATTGAAGTTCTTCATAGTAGAAAGCACATATGTATGTGTTAATAATTCACACTCTTGTTTAAACTTTTAAACTCGCTGTATTCTGTTGTTTTGTATGAAGCGTGCATAAACAATACACGAAATTCGCATTAAAACCGACTCCGATAACTCTGACGGTAGCTTTACATTATTTATCAATAATTCTTGTTCGGAGTTCGCCTCCAGAGGATATCAGAAATTTTTGTTTGCAATGAATGAATTAAACTAGTTAAAAGTGATGGCTTTGCAGGTATTTGTAAGGTACCTTACTTATTAATTGGAAAAATATAACCTAAAATTTAAATTATTTGAGCGCAACGGTATGCGGCATGTTTATCATTTAATGGTTTAGTAAAGTAAGGCCAATCAAGTATAACTAATTAAAGCGTTTACCTTTAATAGTAGATACAGTAATGCACTATTAAATATAGTTACGAATTATGTTCAGAGATGTGTATGTTCTGACGATCCGAGCGAGAATGATCCCCACTCCATGTGCACAACGTCTTTTATAAACTTTCTTCATATTGGACACAACAAAAATAAGTTTGAATATTTTCGGGTGTCTCACTAACGTACATACATATATGGTTAACTAAGCTAGCATGGATAGTTTAACTCGATTCACGATATTTCATGCTAGGTAACAAGCCAAGCTAATTCGGCTACTTACTAACCGTGCGTTAGGTGCCATTTTGGTTGACTGCCTTTAGCACTCGTCCCAAATGAAGCTGTGGAGGCCCGTCAGGCCAACAGTGATAGTTAGTTAAATAAGTAGGTAGAATAGATCGCCGAAACAATCACAATTATGCGGAACTTATTTTCATCCCTAATCCTTATAATGATGTCACCCACTGTCGATCAAGATAGCCACAAACTATTCTTCATTAAAACATGTTTATATTTCTCATGAATCTTATATTCTTACTTTGGAAAATTATAAATTTCTATTTCCTTAACGTAAAAGTAGGTATTTCATAAAAGAGCCTTATAAAGCTCTGATTTAATGAGACAATCCAAAGTTAAATCGTAGATAACGGGAAGAACAACCGTTAATTAATCCGCTTATTACTTTTTCTTCCTGTAGAGGAATTATTATCTTCGTAATAAATATTTGGCCGGAATTTTATAAGCCCCTATAGTTACAGCAACAAACATTAATAATCTGATTATATTAAATACCAGCTGTGCCCGCGACTTCGTCCGCGTGGAATGTAATGTAAAAAATAGTTAGTAATAAAATCATCTGAATGTATTAATGCTTTTTACTTATCTACTTTTCTCTCGTACTTAACTGGCGCCGTCATTAAAGTTACAATAACTATTGATAGACCAAATCGATTTTAATGAAACCAAAACTAAATGTTACTCGAGAATATGCTTTATGATTTTCTTGATGAGGTTTTATCGTGAACGCAGTATTTTAGCAGCGATACGTGTTCATACAAACATACAGATAGACAGACATTTCTAAAAATGATTGAAATGTATTTTATTACTTATTCCAAGACACATGCAACAATGTTTTTCACAAAAATCTAAAAAGTACAGACACTTTACATTTAAATTCATATTAATGTATAGACTATTCGACCCCTTGTCTTTTGTTATTATTTAGATAACTTTAGATTTTCGATCTATTCACTAAATATGTTCAATTTAATCAGTGGGGCTCTTCAAATATTACGTAAGTACTTATGAGTGATGGGGAGTCCTTGATTTGCTTTTTTTATGAATTCGGCGAAGAAGAGGTTTGTGTGGTGATTAATTCAGCAATATTTATTTATTTAACCAGAACAGGTATAAATATTTATATAAGCATGGGAGAGGGGGTAAGAGTATTGCTTACTTTTGCAAACCGGGCCGGTCCGAAATTATAAAAACTACCGTGAGATTAACAATGCATCGGCAGCCGTCGTTATCATGCCGGCCCGCAGACGTCTCGTTGGTTTTATAGTGTCTGATACCTAGATGCGACGAACCAAAAGGTCACTTTGTCAACATGGTTACAAACCAGTCGAGTGCAAACCTTTACCACCTATCTCGGTTACTTGATATTACTGGTTGATTCTGGGACGAGATACAACTATGTAAGAGATCATTTTTAGTTAGCTAAAATTGTTAGATTAGAAATGCATGTACACGTTCGTGCGACACGCAGGTATTGCACCAACGTCTATACCATAAGCATAGCTCGTTTCGAGTGCTGTAAGGGATAGCAGCTAAGGTAGACACTATATTTCTATTATAAAAATGGGCAGTTTATAATATGAAAACGAATCATTAAAAGCTAAGTTTCAGGAATTCGGTATCTTAACTCTGCCCTCCCAATACATTCTTGATATTTTAATTTATATCTACAAATCTTAATAAAGCTGGATTTCGTAAGACTGCCATGGTTTAAATACTAGACACACTAGTCATCTCATATTTCAAACTGAATAAGACCAATAATAGTTTTGTAGGTAATAAGTGTTAGGTTTTACAACAAACTCCAAAAGCACATTACCGATTTGCTGGAGAGTAAGTTCAAGCACCATGTCAACCGGGTTTGATATCAAAAGGCTATTATAGGGTGGATCAATGGATTATGCTTTTGACCTAGCAAGGCCTTAACAGCTTCACCGGACTACTAAGGCGAGCGCTTAAGGCGCTCAGCCGAATTTATTTTGACAACTAGCTCAAGAGTGCCCGGCACACCTCGGCTTGGGCTGTTGCCTGATTCAAGCAATTCGCGACCTATCTGAGCTAACCTAAGCTAAGCTACATATTCATACTTATATGAGTTATTGAAACATACCTATATGTGTACCAAGCATACATACCTCAATAACCCGTATATGTATTTTGTGTCTGATAATTTTCTAAACTCTTTCAGTTCGATAAAGGACAAAACAAAATCGTTTCACTTTCATGTGTAAGCATGTGTGCGTACACGTGTGTGGAGGTGATATGTGTAATGTTGTTGCAGTGATGTCTGTGTTTTGTGTCACTGTATTCGCGCGAGCAGCGTACTCAAGGGTTCCACGCCGAGTGATCGGACCTAGACTTGAGCCGCTGCCGAGGGGGGCCTAGTCTGGTAGGATCAATCTCATAGTGATGTATGGAATTAACACATCTTTGCATCAGCTAAAAACAATAAATTCAATGTATTTTCATGTAAATATGTACGTTATATATATAACTAGCGGGCCCGGCAAACGTTGTCCCGCCCTAATTATAAAAAAAATCCTTGACAAATGATATACCAAAACCTTCCTCATGAATCACTTTATCTACAGGTGAAAACTGCATAAAATTCCGTTTTCTAGTTTTCGAGTTTATCGCGAACAGACAGACAGACAGACGCGGTAGGGGACTTTGTTTTATACTATGTAATGAAGTTATAAACTGGATTGTTTTCCGAACCGGTGGTAGTTTTGACGTTTACAAGCGCTTCCTCAGGGCCTACACTGATTAAAGTATTATTGATTTTTATGTTATTGCATCGATCGTATAGTTGGTAGTGTAACGTAAATACCAATATTTTCATTTTTATACTAAGCATTTCATCTTAAGTGGTTGTGTACCTGTTTCATATTATCACGGCCAAAACGCAGTTTTAGATGAAATGAAAAGAAATGATACGTGTTCGTACCATAAGGCTTTTTTATGATTTAATGTCCCAATTATATGTATTACTATAATTACTAGAAGTATCAAAATAACTCTAAAATGTCCCTCATACCATGAGTGCATGGACCTCATAACTGATAAGTAGAATGGAATATATATTGTCAAAACAAATTGTATATAGTTTGTCACATTTATACAACAAAAAGTGTTATTGAGATGTATAAGCCACATTACTGTCAATTTATAGTAAAATCTAATCAATAACTTTTCTGTGAAAGAGTAACAAATATCCATTCATCCCAAAAGCCCTTTTTCTTTATAATTTGAGTAGGATATACACATATTTTTAATATAGAGACTCACAGCGATCGTCAATTTGAGATCCGTCAAGAATAATTGTAATTTACCAACGAATCGAATATAATATTTGCAAAAGAAAATTCTTCCTCGAGGCCCTATGAACTGTCATCGTTGTAGGGCTGATAGTTCTATTAAGCAACGTCAAACATCGGACCTCGGCGTGCGTGTTTAGAATTTTGTATCCTATTCGATAACAAGAACTGTCAAAAGCAATAACTCACTGAAGTGATTAAAAGAATTCGTGCAATCGCGAGATGATTTCGTAAACGGAGGGTTCCGCAAGCAATTTAATTATTTGTGTGACATAGATTATGAACCATTTTTTTTTCTTTTTGAAATGAAAACTTTTTTAGACACGTTGATTAGGGAACGAAAGTAAACCGTCAGGTTCGGATCGGTGGCGTACTATATCGTTTATATTCGATTGCAGCCAAGTTATTAGAAGAAAGAAAGAAATAAATCATTCATCCATAATGCAATATACGATATAATGTATAGTATAGTAAATAAATATCTGCACATTCCGGCATTAAGTTTGTCCAACTTAGCATATGCTAAACTGTCATAAGAGACACTAAGTGCTGATTTTCAGTTGAAACCCAGTGCAAGTCATGGTACGTAAGAAATAAAAAATATTAATAAAAGGACACTTAAATATACGGGGAAAATAAATAATATAAAACTAGTTGACTACAAAATATATACGGGGAAAGTAAATAAGGTAAAAATATCAAAGTACATGAATCATAATTTAAATATATAAAAGAAGTTATTGCAGGTATAATAAATATGTATGAAATACTAATTAGATCTTTAACTGGGAGACATCTACAATCATTGGGATTTTAATAAAAACTTTTTAAAATGAATTTGAAATATATACGTATTGTAGTAATAAAATACAGTACTGTCTATGTTGGTTGTTGTCTTAACAATAGGATATGCTTACAAAATTTCTTTAGTCTTTTGTAATGCTTATAACAACCATAGTTTCTTAAAACTTTATCGTGATAGTTTAAATATTCATAGAATTAATGTTTCTATGAAGTAAAATTAAAAAAAAAAGATCAAAATCTATCACGTAGTCTTTACGTACTGCGCGCACAACACCACACTCGTATTTATTGAGACTATATATATTTTGTATGACATGAGTACAGTATATTGTTACATATTTTAATATGTATGTATTTATTTATAAGTTTTCACTTCTATCCTATAGGCATACGCACACACCTACATCTTTATTTATCAAACTATACAATACATATTTTGATTAAACTTAATAAAGCCATATCATAGTACAGTAAATAAGGGGTTGAGTGTGTCAGAAGCATATGTTATTTCATAAATAAGTTATGACGATGTTCCAGGACACGATATTGCGGCGCCGTATCTAGAGTGTTCAATCAACTACATATATGTAAATTCTGTAAAGTCTTCAATAACTATGGTTATATTGTCATGGTGATTAAAGCAAAAATTCAGACGAATACATTTGTATTATTCACCTCACATCTATATTATCTCTTGATCTGATATTGCCGCCAATGGTATTAAAAAAATATACATCATTTAAAAATCTTCTGTTTGACAGCTGATTTTCTTCATTCTTTCTTTTGGTTTTGTAGGTATTTTTTTATTCATTCACGAGCTGTAGCTCAATAAAAAAATTGGAAAAGTTTTTTTTTTCTCTATGGTCTAAGTTCGAACAGTGGACGAGCACTCCTCCAGATAATAATATAGACAATTTCCGCGAAGCGTTTAAAGTATATCGTAAAATAGCATCCACGGAACCCATGAAACACGACGCCGAATCACACTGACCCTCAATAACGCTCAGGTGCTTCGCCTCCCATATATTAAAGAATAACGTATTTTATCATACCTAATGTGAATATCGAATGAGTTTGAATATTATTGTCTTATGACAGTTTATACCGTATATAAGAGAGATATAATAATATTATTTATATGAAATTGATAACCAGGTGGCAGTTACGAGGGGAATTAATTAATTGTTATTTTTTAATTAATCCAGAAAAAAATTGCTCTTCACTGGTCTAAGAATGATCTATAAATCGAGGTATTCCTACCATGTGTTAAGGTTAAGTAATAGTTTTAAACCCCGAGGTGTAGGTCATCCTAGAGATAAGGGGCAGTCCATTAATTACGTGAGGTGTTTTTTAGGATTATTGACCCCTTCCCCCCACCCCCTCCACGTTGAAATGTCGTGCGATTTGTCTCGACTCGTAATTTGTATTTTGAGTATAAATGTGTTGGATTTAGTCAACAATACAAAATTTGCTTTAGTATTTTTACTTTTCAACTATTATTACACTTTACAATTATTATTACATTATATTTCGGTATATTAACTATAATAATAACTTTATATTTACTAATAGATTTTAAAATATATAGAAGAATTGTGTCAGATTTCGGCATATTTTAGTCTACAAACATCTTTTACTTAAAATCAATTTAATTTCCTCACATTTTTCCATTATATTTTGTGTCTCCTCCACGTAAGATTTAGTGAGTTTCTTTTTGATCCTTTCCCCCTTAATAGCCCTCGATTCTTTATGCACTAAGCACCCTAATAAGCACTACTATTCAGTTGATTGATAGCGGTAGGGTAGATGATTGTCCGTCCTGTTTTTAATTGTTCTATGAAAATAGTGGGTGTGCGTTTATGACCAAACGATAAAAATAAAAAATTATAAATGTAGGTAATATAAATACATATATGCACATTAGAGTTCATAAAGATTTATCAATATTTATAGTTAAATAAATATTAGTGATATATAAATACGCGTAATATATGTATATACACATGGATTACTACACTGGAAACATATTTTAATACACATAATATTATTGAAGTGAAACTTCTAATGCGACTTCCAACAAGGTTGCGTTAAACGTTCAACGCTCCTGGGGAGGGGGAATAGAAAGAGACAGAGTGAGAAAAATAATCAAACATTTCGCATCTTACTTTAGTTATCATAATCCCATTGTAAATGTTATAGATTTGGATATTTCTCCACTCGATAATGATAATTAAAAGATGCGATCAATTGTGAATTGTAAGCAATGTTAATAAGTTTGTCTTAAAGAAACAATATGATTTCACTAAAAATCAATTTCTACCCTTTCCTTCTTTCATTTCCACATTACGAAGTTTCACTTCTTCCGCGCGGAGGGACTCTACGCACTATTATTATCATTACATAGTATAAAACAAAGTCCCCTAACGCGTCTGTCTGTCTGTCTGTTCGCGATAAGCTCAAAAACTACTGAACGGATTTTCATGCTGTTTTCGCCAGTCAATAAAGTGATTCACGGGGAAGGTTTTAGTAGATAATTTGTCAAGATTTTTTTTATAATCAGGGCGGGACAACGTCTGCCGGGCCCGCTAGTAATACATAATAATGAAAATATAATCATTGGCACAGCGTACTCGTTATCAGACAGTAAACCCGATCCATCGTTACCGTCTCGATCATGACGGTTCACTTTCGTTCACTGTTCAAAATGCTTAATTTTTTTTTTTATTTCTAAACCATTTTAAATTAAAGAATAGATCCACAAAGAATAAAAAAATAATTTTATTTAACTAACTCGTCCGTCACACAGATATAGTTTTGTTGAAAGCACACTATAGTTTTATATCTGTGTAGGTAACTTTATCAGCCACTTGTGGAGCTCATCAAAATTCAACAATCATAACTGTTTGTTCTGCCAACGTCCACTTAAAATACAATATCATTATTATGATGGTCTACAATTTACTTATAAGAGACGAAGAGTTAGTATATTTTGTTAAATAGACAATCCAGAGTTTCTACGTTCATAAGAATAACGACTCTAATGTTTCTAATTCAAACAATATATAATGTCGCGTTCATATATCTAAATATAAAAAAAACTACTCAACCGGGGGGGGGGGGTTCCCCCCCCCCCCCCCCCCCCCCCGCGTTTTCCCGGGGGGGGCCCCTCCCCCGGGGGTTTTTCCGTTTTTTTTTTTTTTTTCTCCCTCAAAAAAAAAAAAAACAATCTTCATGAGAGTTGGAAGTTATGTATAATTTTTAGATTGATATAGGATAATTTATATTTCGATTAATGGCCTCAATATTACTAAATTACAAATTAAACAATTGTCAATGTTAATTATTGGTATTAATCGTAAATTTTATCATTCTCGAACAGATGGCGCTTTAAATTAATTTGTTGATAGCAAACTGTGGGACCGATTATTATAGACGTCACATAGATGGCGCCACGTTTAAATTTGAAAATAATTTATCGTAATTTCAATCCCGCATGTAATAACTGAGCCACAGCAACACGTGGACCCGTCAGCAAGTCATTTTGTAAAGTCATCGTTAATGCGATGGAAGGAGACAACAAATGTCACGTAAAAACATTTGTATGTCATGTCTTGTTATTTTAGATCTATTACTTTTAAAGGTCTAATTTGTGAAGCATACATTTTTGTTACGCCTGCAATTGCTTCTTTTTATATATTAAAATGATGTTTTATGTACCCTACTATTTCTACCCTATTTATTTCCTCTATATACATTATGTACTCTTTTACGTTACTTATTTTCGTGTATATATATATATATATTACTAGCGGGCCCGGCAGACGTCGCGCTCTGATAATAAAAAAAAATCTTGACAAAATATATACCTAAACTTTTCTCACGAATCACTTTATCTACTGGTGACAACCGCATGACAATCCGTTTAGTTAATTTTTAATTTTTGAGTTTATCGCGAACAGACGGACGGACAGACGTGGCAGAGGACTTTGTTTTATAATACGTAATGATATTAAACAGTTTTTTATTGATATTTTATTTATTATGTACTGTGACTTACAGTGGGTGCTGAGTGTTTTGATATTTTAGCATAGGCTGAGCTGGACACCTTTTTATAATGCTACGTTGTGCAGATTTTTCTCCACTTTTGTACACTTTATGTCATATAATGCATTAGGAATAAACGATGCCATCAAAAACAAAGCTTGTAAACAAAAACAAGTCTCGTAACTCGGGTTTTCTACCGTAAAAAGTTGTGAGATCCATGTAATACCAAGTCTTGCCTATCAAAGTCTGGTAGAAGTGCCTTAGAGTTTTGATGATCGGTCAGTCATTGAGGGAGAGACAAAATTAAGAAATTTTTAATAGTTAGAATAATTCTTCTGGTTCAAATTGAATGAAATATGCCGTGTTTATAAAATGCTCGCCTGGTTACTGAATTCAGGCTTCTAGTTTTATCCACAACGGAGTTATAGGGGGTCGAAAATGGCCTGAATTGCTTCGAGAAAAGTATAGTACGGCCGTGCCGCTTTTTTGCTCGACTTGGCGGGAACACTGCCGTGCCCCCCGATTTCTTTCTCTCTTATTATACAATACTTTTAATTCTGATGTATTCGAAGGTGAACTTAAACGAAGTCCAACTAATTTACCTAAAAAATATTTTAAAGTACAACTTGTTTAAAGTATAAATTGAAAAGAGATGATAGATAGATATACACGTGGCATTATATATTGATATGCAACTATATAACTTGAAACTAGACGTATTAATAAAATACATTCCCCAGTTAAAATCGATTCGCAAGTGTGAGAAGGACTACATGCGAATAGAACTTGCTCCAATCTTCGTATAAGTTTACAAAGAATCTTGTTCACGATAATAATATTGTTCCGTTCGTAGGTAAACTAAAGGTCGTTTACCTCAGAAGAAATCTGATTTGTTTGAGTGTATGGACAAATATCAAAAAGACACAGTGTCAATCACACAACTACACACTTACACTTTGCAAGTCTGTAATTGCAGTCCGCTCAGTAATTTTTTCATTCAACTTTCTCTTCCTCTCTTGATAATGAAGTGTGCTAAGAATAGCATCGAAAGAAAGTTGTTGATGAGTAGTGTGAGAAGTAGTTGCCAGAACGTTGGTATCTATCACATCTCTTATGGATACCCACCCTCGGGGGGGGTTTTTTCCTTTTCCCACATAACCCCCCTGTTTTTCTTTCGTTTTTTTGGGGGGGAGGGGGTTGTTCATTAATTCCCCTTTTTATCCCCCCCCAAGGATCCGCCCGGCGGAAGATGACCGCCGGGCTCCTACCTTGTCACAGCATCTTGGCTGAACTCTCTTCAAATTAAGCTAAGATGCTGTATGATTTGGTAATGATAACTCATCAGTGACTCTCCTGATGCACATAGAAAGATTTGGGAACAGTGGGGCTGATATGTTCGATGGAATAAAAGTTTCTAAAAATAAAATAAATTAAAAAAACACTTTCGCTTCCAATCCGACGCCGATCTCCAGAGTAGAACTCAATTCGGACGCTCCGCCGCGTGCTTATAAACCTTTCAATAAAACAGAATGAAAAAGTTTGGAAGGTTGACGTCATTATGACGATTGCAGTACAGTCGTACACAATTACAATATCTCAACACTCGGTGAACTCTAAATCTGTTTGGTCATCAAATAGGTATTTATGCATTTATTCCGGCAGCTGCATTTCAAAATTAACTGACAGTTCCAGTCTTGTCATCATTTTTTACACTTGATAAAGTTGGTCTATCTAGCTTATAAATTCTGTGGTTTTTTGTCGGAAAGGTCTGTACAGCTTCATTGACCTTATAAACGAACGCAGAAGGTACTTGATTAGTGCAATTAGGGCATGGGTGCCAAAGTACCAGAACCTCACCTTGCATGTAAATTCCTCAAATTCGTATCCAAGTGAACTAACTAACCGTACATGTACAAACTTATGCTGCATAGTTGCTGTATATACGTGTCTATAAATTAAAGGCATAACAATTTTAACTAAGAATGGCAAGTAAAAAAAGAAAAAGATCCCTTACACACTCTTTGTGTGTGCACGTATGTGAGGTGCAACGTCGTGTTAATTGTAGCAAGTTAGTGAATGCAGTATCATTGAATCGCGCAAGTAGCGTGCTTGCAATAAAAAATTGTATTCAAAGAAGACATTACTATATAGACTACAGTTATTAGGGATTTTATAAAAAAAAAAATGTGTGCGTGTACTAGTGTACACACGTAAGAAGTGAAACTTGTTTAAGGCCTTATTTTTCGCAAAATGATCTATATGCAACTTTCCAGAAATTGGTTAAAAAAAAAAAAAAAAAAAAAAACCCTTTCTTTCTTTATGGCAAACAATTTCATTAATATATTAAAAAATAAAGTTAAATTAGATAAAGTTTAAACAAAAGGATTTTATTATCATAGACATGAATACAAAAAAGATGGCGCGTAACGGAAAAATGTGACGGTAAATTTTTTCCAACGCCGATAAAGAAGTTTCACTTCAAAAAAAACTAAAGGAAAGAGGCTAAATTAACCGTAGAGTGAACAGTCTGATCTCTGTAATAGTGATATCAAATAGGCCGCGGTAAGTGGCACCTCATATACTTGTTGCTGCGTACTGGACCGCTGCCAGGCTCGGCATGTACAATATAAATCTGTTTAGTGATCGTACGGGTTTGTGTAAATCCCACGGCACATATTATATGCTATCATGTGAACGAATGTTTGTATTCCACCCAAACTATCAACCATACTAATCCCGCATAGTATTTAGTAGAACATAACTATCTCTTTATTTATAAACTAGCGATCCGCTCCGGCTTCGCACGGGTATAAAATATATAGCCTATGTCATTCACTGAAAAAATGATTAAAATCGATCCAGTAGTTTTGATTTATTCATTACTGCCCGTGGCCCGCCTGCGTTTGTTGCGATGTAAGCTGAAAAAATGTAATTATTTACAACATCACATTAGACACCTCAAAAATAACAGTATTTCTCCACTATTTTATGGATGTTATTATAGATATAAACCTTCCTCTTCAATCACTCTATCTATTAAAAAAAACCGCATCAAAATCCGTTGCGTAATTTTAAAGATTTAAGCATACATAGGGATATAGGGACAGAGAAAGCGACTTTGTTTTATACTATGTAGTGATTTCTTCTGAACGTGTGTATGTCACTGAAGTCCTCCTAAACGGCTGGACCGATTTTGATGAAATTTCGTGTGCGTGTTCCAGTGGAAACGAGAATGGTTTAGATTCACAATTGGACCCAGTAGGTGGCGCTGCGGTTGACTTTTAGGATTTTTTTAAATTATCAAGTCAGGACAACGTCCGCCCGGTCCGCTAGTAGAATTATATATCTACTAGCTGTACCCGCGGCTCCGCACGCGTTTTTGTAAATCGTATTAAAATATTATAAAATTGTGAGACTATGTACAATTATTTTTTTTAATTTTTTTTTTTTTTTATTTATTTCACAAAACTGGTTACAAAAGAGTTTGATTCTGTTAACACTGACACGATGAAGTTGTTACTAATGTAACCTACTAGATGTGAAACTAACGTGCACAATATACGAGAGCTCAAAGATTTAAATTAAGTTTAAATATTCAAATAAAATATATAAAAATGAAGCTAAAAAATTTAAGTACAATTTTTTTCCATTTGAGATTTTATTGAGGCTAAAGAACAATGAAAAATATCAAATTGAGATTGTATATTATTGTATTTGTGGCACATTCGGTAGAGGGGCGAGTGTTGGCCAATTTTTGTCGAATACTTCGGTTGGAAGAATGTTTAAATGCTATTTAAAGACAATTGTAAATACGACGTACACGCCACTAAAAGTAACATGTAACGTGTACATTAGATATATAAATACTAACAGCGTGCCAAATTAGGTTTGCCATCAGCGACATATTTATTTGGAACCTTAACCCACCATATAACTACCTCAGTGCTCACTTACACTGTATAAGGAACTAATGAAACAATAACTTAAAATATTATTATAAAGATTTACATTTAATATACATTGCCATTATTATAATTAAGATTTTGGGACTATACAAAAAATAAACGCTTGTCTGTTCCGCAAGAAATTTTATTATGGCACTCTTTACGTAATACGTATATAATCTAAGATCTTATTAGGAAGACCTTTATATCATTAAAGTTATTAATAATTATAATGTCGAATTGTAAACAATAAGCTGATAATTATTTCTCTTATTAAAAATAAAGAATGATTTGAAATCTTGCTAAATTTCATGCAGACAAAGTCGCGGGTAACAGCTAGTCTAAAATAGAATAACCTCAATTACTTTTTATAAGGTTCGCTGTCTACTATTGAAAGTCTCGTGAAAATAGATCTAACCGTTTTGGTGATAGCACAGAGTGCGAAGCCACGGTCAATAACTAGTCTAAATTAAAATACATTAAATTACTTTTTATAAGGTCCGCTATCTGCCAGTGAAAGTCCCGTGAAAATCGGTCAAACCGTTTTGGAGATAGCACTACAGGCGAAGCCACGGTTAACAGCTAGTATAAACTAAAATTGCTTGAATTCCTTTTTATAAGGTCAACTACCTATATATATAATATATATACATATATATAATAGGAAAATGCTTTTAATAAGGTCAGATATCTATCAATGAAAGTTCGGCTTTACAGATTGAACGGACCTTCGATGGAAAAAATCCCCCCCTACCCCCAATTTCTCATCCCCCCTTAGAGATCCCCCAAATATTTTTAATAATTTATAAAAGTAAAGTTTTACTTCTATTTTGAATCTCAGGAAATACTAGCTAGATTTAAAAAAATATTTCAGTATTAGAGAGCTCATTATTAGCTATATATCATCACGCTAAGACCAATAGGAGCGAAGCACCAATAAAGAGTGTTTGAAAATGTTTTTTTTTTTCCTTTTCAGAGCTTCCGCTGCGTGTTAATGTTAGCCCAAAGTAACTACTATACGCGGACGAAGTCGCGGGAAGAAGTTATTAATATTATAAGTAGAAATTAGAATTTATTTGTTACGCTACCACGCGTTAACTACTCAACCGATTATCATTAAATTTCGCCTACACCCTGTCAGCTTACAGAAAAGGACCATTATACCTAATGTAATGTAACACATTGTTATTTCTAAAGTACGGCAAAGATTATTATTTTTATTATCAAGTAAATTTCTTATTATGATAACAATAATGTGAATGTCTGCAAAATATTATTAAAATTCCTACCCCATTTAAGTTTACTTTTCATTAACTCCGTCCGGCCTTCCGCCGTTGCCAGAACAACTACAAAATACCAATACGCGTTGTCCCGACAAAGGCTAATTAATATTTGGATGCCTCTGAAACGAGCGCTACGTTTATTACCTTCGATGTCTGTCATTATGAAAACGGCCTGTACAAAGCAAATGAATGTAACAGACTATTATTATATTATTAATGGACGGGAATGTTTAATATTAGAAAAATATATTTTTTCGAATACTCGGTGATATTTATAAAACAAACATGTTTTTTGATAGTCATATGGAGGTTTATTGCTTCGTAATATATGTAGTAAAATACCTCCATTTAAAATAAAGCGATTAATTTAAATTAAGAAACGTTCAGTAGCCGAAATTCAATCATAATTTATTTTTTAATTGAAAACTTCTTCAGGCGCGTCGTGTGGTGCTTTTGGCAGGAGATAAAATTATAATTTCGCGTGATGGCATGCTCGTAAGCGTGACCGGCCGTATTGCGCTTGCGTTCGACTAGCGACGCGTAGTATAGCGGTCTGGGTATATGTAATATTGATATTTTATATTCAGATCGTACAACCCAACATATCTTTGATGAATTAGAAAACTGTATAAAAAAGTATGTAATTATTATTCGAAGTACCAATAGATGTGAAAGAGAGACTAATAATAATAATTTCAAGAAACAAACTCTAAAAGATAAACATTGTGATTCATGCTATAATAAATTTAAAAATTCAGTAGAGTATATATAAGAGTTTTTGTGGTATGTACGCTTGGTGCACATATACGTTTCAACAACTATTATAGCTATGAATAATTAGCTTAGCTTAACTCAGATAGGTCGCGAATTGTAGGTATCAGGCAACAGCCCATTTTTTTTTTTTTTTTTTGTACGTGGGGAAATCCCTTATGGATACGCCACCCTCCCGGGGGAGAGGGTGGGTTATGTCCGACTCGCACGGACTAAAACCCCACGGTGTACCGACCGATCGTATTGTTGAGGCGGCAAGGGATCGATCTATGCTTCTCCCCTTGGAGAGCCGCTATCAGGCAACAGCCCAAGCCGAGGTGTGCCGTGCACCCTTGAGCTAAATGTCAAATCATATCGGCCGAGTGCCTTAAGCGCTCGCCTTAGTAGTCCGGTGAAGCTGTTAAGACCTTGCTAGGTAAATAGCGTAGTCAGCTCGACAAAAGAAAAAGCCACCAGTATTACAGATTATAGAGCCAATAACACAAGATTATGAATAAAATATAAAACTTACTACATGACAGATTAAGAACCCACTAAATACTCAGAATAACGTCGTTGTATTTTTAATATACCAATCAACAACTCGGTTGCTATGGCGAACATATTTTTTTTTATAGGAGACAAATAGTCATCTCATAAATTCGCACAGTCAACGTTCCAGTGGCTTCGCCCTCCATTTTATATACAGTGAGGTGAACAAGGAATGTGAATTAGGGCCGTAAATTAAGGAAAGCAAAAACAACTATTATTAATTGGTTGTCATCTTTGATCTACGAGGAAGCTGAAAATATTTCTCACATCCCCTCGTAATCAGAGATGTGCGTGTATAAGATAAAATACCTGGATATCACAGAGAGCGTATTCAACGTAATTTTACTAAATTTCTTGCGCGATGATACCAGAGCTGTCTCTATCGTGCAAACTACAATACTCGATTAAAACACTTTAAATTAATATCGTTAGAAAATCGTCGAAAGATCTTCGACCTTCTTTTACTATATAAGCTTGCTAATGGAAGTATTGTGGCCCGGACGTATTAAATGAACTAAACTTAAATGTTCCTGGAAAGGTTCCACGATACCCAATTCAGACTGTTTTTTCCAAAATGTTTTTATGAACAAACACCTGTTCGCCTCTCAATCGTATGAAACAGCTGTATAATAGCATTAATAACAATGATATTGACATATTTAATTGCTCATTAAGTAAATATCGCTCAGATCTGTTTAAATTATATGCATGTTGAATTTATGTTAAATTATAATTTTCATTCTAATTATTTTGTTAAGATAGTGCTGAAATAAAATATGGCGCGATATGTGCACATCTGTAAACATGCATCACACTGTCCTGAACTTGTGGGTTATTAGATTTATGTAATATTTTCTGATACCGTCGTTGATGTACCAAAGAAGTAAAAAATTTAATAAGTAAACGATGCATTCCAGGTATCTCTATATTATGATCACAAAATAATACAATTTCTAAGTACTTGCACCGCTGGATACAGTGTCAACGCCATCCCCGGCACTGCAAAAATTGCGGTTCCGTTACCTAAATTTTGCATAAAATCGAAAAAATTTCAATTACACAATTTTTTAAGTAGATAAAATGACTCTTATTGGAGATTTTTTTTTAATATTAAGGTGTTTTAAAAATAAAAAGGCATTTTCGGTAAGGCGAGGATTTTTTTGTCACTCTTCGAATTTTACTGCCCCTAAAAGTTTGTAACTCCACCACTCCACTACCCTGTAAATCCAGGGTTGTGTACTTGTGTGTAAGATATATTGTATCTGTTGAGTTCTATACATTAAGGGCGCGTTCCACAAGACGTTCACAACGCTCACGACAGTCTTTTAGCCCTCCCACTAGACGACCGCGAGCGTCGCGGTCGCTCCGAAAACATCATTAATGACGCCCCATGTCTCGAGATGGGTCGATGTGAGAGGTGACAAAATTGGCGGGATTTTCAATAAAGATTTATTATTTGATGCAGTAAAGAATATTTATATTAAATAACATAATCAATTTAATTAAATTGTATTTAATGGAATAATTAAATTGATTATTATATTTACATGAAATATGTTAAATAATATATACAATTATCACCAAATATCCTAATGTTGCCTCAAAAGACATTCTTATTTTATTTGAATGCAAATTAATTAAATACTGCACTAAAATTAAATATAAAAATTGAATTATACATTTATCTTTCAATATACTTAAATCAATTTACATAATCATTATTTTAATTTACTATTAAGACATAACCTCTTAAAGAATTTTGCTTTATTATTTCTAGATCGCCATTTGTATTATTTACCTGAACGCTCAAAACGCCCCATTATGCGTTCCATTTGGGTGTACGATTGTAACGCCCGCAAGTAAATGGAACGGGAAAACTCGCGGTCGTGAGCGTGAGCGTTGTGAGCGCTTAGTGGAACGCAGTCTAAGTTATGTAGACGAAAGCGCGGTAATTAAAACAAAATGGCCGCCAAAATGACCAAAAAGACAATCTAATTCAAATTACATACATAGAACAGATGTATGAATTTCAATAATATTTATTCTTGGAGTCCAGTACAACTCACGTGTTAAGCAGATATTTACAGTAAACAACATATTTTTACTAAATTTCATACGGGCGGAGTCGCGGTTAACAGCTAATCTAAATTAAAATAGACAAAATATTTTTTTATAAGATCCGTTATCTGACAAGTACTGTTACTTCACGTCGGTTTTCTATGAGAGTACTAGTACCTCGGGCGAGCCGACCCATTCATGCTAAAACCAATAATAACTTCAGCGTGGCTCTACCACCTACAAACTGCGCACTCCTTGGGCACCTTACCCTACTCACAACACACATAGTATTAACTTTTTGATGTGAAACATCTATATGCGCGGGTAAACCTGATTTTGGCTTGGCGACGTATTGACACAAAACACAAACTTTGCACTATTAACGGAATACTCAAAAATATTTGCAACCCTATTTGTATAAAAATAAAATTCAAATTGTCTTTATTTAATATTCTGTGACGTCACACACGTGCGTTAGAGACGCATAGATAGAAACGTTATGTCGCCAATATCCATACCACGTTGAAAACACCGGTTCTCGTCCGTCACCGAAATTAAGCAACGTCTGGCGCGGTCAGTACTTGGATAGGAGACCGCCCGGAAACACCTCGTGACGTTTGCTTTCAGTTATTTATTTATTTAACATTCTGTGACGTCACACACATGCGATAGAGACGCATAGATAGAAATGTTATGTCGCCAACGTCCTTACCACGTTGAAAATACCGGTTTTCGCCCGTCACCAAAGTTAACCGATGTCGTGCGCGGTCAGTACTTGGGTGGGTGACCGCCTGGGAACACTGCGTCACGTTGGCTTTTTGTTATTTATATGCCTATTATTGACGTGAAACATCTATAGGCGCGGGTAAACCTTTCATTTTCATTCAATCATTTTAGCTTGGCGCAACGCGACGTGGCGACGTAAACCACGAACTTTGCAATATAACGAAATACTCCAAAACATTTGCAACTCTATTTATATAAAAATAAGATTCAAATTGTTTTGAATGAAAAATTCCTACAGCCACTCGTTATACTAGTGTTACGCGGTACGCGCCGACGACCTAGCACCCTTTGATAAATGCCGCCAAACACACCGCGCCTGGGCCTAGTTAAGCTTTTGTATTTAATAAAAATGAATATTTATACTGGGTGTTAGGATACCGCTTTCGAAAACGAAGACAGACGATAGTACTAATGATACCTTTGACGATGGGACGGAAAAAATCGATCCTGATTTAAAAAAAATCATATTTTGAAAACGTTTTATTCGCATTATTTACGCTCCATCATGTTAGTACAGCTAAATGAAACGATAGTTTCATAAAAAATACATTACTTTACTAAAAAAAAAAACAATGTATAACAAAAACAAAATAACAGCTGATACTCGGGTCAACGAACTTCAGCTAGCGATCGTGCAAATACTTATTTACAACATTTAATCGTTTCTTTGATACCGCACCTTCCAAATTTTACAACTTTGTCGGTATTTTTTGCAGACGCCATAAAAGAATTAGACGCGGCGTTCACAATAAAAATTACAAGTAATTTTAGATAGATGTGACGGACATATCTGTTTTCAAATTATGGTATTGGTCGGACTAAAAACGGAAACATTGGTAACGTAAGAATATTATTTTAAATTCATTCTGATAGATTAATTAACTGTCGATCATAAATGTAATTAATTTTAACTATGAAATTATTCTGTACCATTTTATTTTTAATTTCTTGTACAAAATCAAAGATAAAGATTAAATAGTTTTTATAATTGTGTACGTACGTATGTAATTAGGTTAATTTAATATTCTAATATCATTTTTGTAGTAACGAGCTTCTTGTTACGTCAGGGTACAATTGATTGTATAGTTGTATTAAATAATTAGGGTTATAACTTCTAAATTCCATAAAAAGACTGGTCAGTAGGGATAACTATGCTTAATATAAAATAAAATTTGAGAGGTCAGTAGGGATAACTATGCTTAATATAAAATAAAATTTCAGAATGTCTAACGCTTTATTGATCTGTGGAAATGATCAAAGTGCCGTCAACTGCGGTTTGTTTTGGCGGGATTGTGCACGTGAGATCGTGCGGCCGGGCCGCGCCCGAGCTTTCGAGGACCCCAGCATCAGCTGTTTTTTTGATTTAATTACATTGCTTTTTTTTTAATATGATTTTTTTTTAAATCAGAATCGATTTTTTTCCGTCCCATCATCAAAGGTATCATTAGTACTATCATCTGCCTTCGTTTTCGGAAGCGGTCTCCTAATACCCAGTATAATAAAATAAATAAACAGTCATTCTTCTATGGAACAAATTTGAAATGCTTTCTTTTCATTGTGCCATAGTTGATTTCAATCGTAATCTGTTCTTTTACACATATAACTTATACAAAACTATTTCGATTTTTCACATCTACCAGGTGTCCTGTGATGGCTCATTTTTTTTAACTATAAGCAACGTATGAAAAATATGCAGTAGAAATATTAAAATATTACATTATTACTTTGTAATATGGAGTTAAAAATTACAAGAAAATCAATACGATTTTGTTCATTTTTGGTTTCATTACAGATGAATATTTTTTTAATACCTAATGTTATATTTGATCAAAACTAGTTAAAAGGTGCTTACGTGCATCACGAGATATATCTGGGATGTACTCAAATTTGCCCAATTTCGTCAGTGTGTACGGTTCGTCTATGGCAGCAATTAATTATCCGCATCGAGCTGTGAGTGGCACCAACCTACCCATACTAACCGATCGTCGCATTACGAAAATATAATTTTATACAACTCACGGCACTGTAGATTCATCAACGAAAAGATATATAAAAAATGAACTAACCTTGAAATCTGGTAAATAGAAATTATATTTTTCTGATCATTATCGGAATCATTAAGTTCATGGTGTATATCAAGAATAAAATAGTCTAGTTGATATTCGTGACTTCGTCCGTGTTGTTTATTATCTTAACAATATATTTTACGTACTGACGGAGAAAAATAAAAAAATGGAAACAACTTTGCTTACAACATTTGTATATAAACAATGTTATGCATTTATTTTCTCTCTCCTGCTTATGCGCACCACACCGCTTGCCCCACTTCATGGCAAGAAAAAACACATCGCTAAAAGCGTAATGCTTACAAAAATCATGGTTTCCTAAAATTTTACTTAATAGTAAGTAAGTATATCATGATATTTTTATAGATACGGACTAAGCGTCTAAGAAGTATTAACTAAAAAAAAATTATCGAAATGTTTCGAGTAGTTTTTATGTGAGGCACGTACAACGGCAGACTTCTATTATTTTTATATTTACACAGATAAATATTATATAAATTAACATGGTGCTTCGTTAAAAGCTAAGGGTTCGACACGTCTAGAGAGTTCGAACATCGTAAAATTAGCAGTACATCGTGTTCTTCTTTCGAAACATTCTGTCCTAATTTAGTGAAAACACATTATCAATATTAGAAATTACACGCTTCCTTTGGAAAGGAAACATTATTACAACGCCAGTTCTATGTTAGGTTATCATTGTTCTGATAAAAACCAGAAACAAAAAATGCCAAAATTGATCTGAACAAATGTCTGGAAGGGTTGATCGAGTATCAAATAAGCATATAATTAATTTATAATTCTAGGTTTTCAGACATAACTTTGATTACATTGTTATTTAGTATAATGTTAATTATATGATAATATATTATAATTGTAATACAAAAATGTGATGTTATCTTATGTGCTAATTTTGTTTCAGATGAAACCATTAAATCAATTCGGTAGGTCAGAGTTTTTGGCCGGATCTTGGAATATAATGTAATGGATTTTATAATTTATTCATAACCTTGTGTTATTTTACTCTATATTTTGTGATGTTGGTGATATTTCACGTTATACAGTTTGGTTATTGTGAACAAGATTCCGATTTGCCTCAAACGCCCTAGAAAATCCTGACAAGAGGCCATCATCTTATAAGCACATTGAAGAGATCGCAAGAAACTTGCAATATCATCGTTACATACTCGATAATGGTAGTAACAATCTCCTAGAAGATTGGTTGTCAAAAGAAGAAAGTAATCGACGGTTGATTTCTAATGCGACTTGTATAATTAACTAAATGAGAAGGGTATTAGATTGTTTCTCATTTTTTATTATCAAACTTTTCACATACATTGTCAGGAGTACAGAAATGGAAATAGAGTTTTATCCTGAAAAAATCTACTATTCCTGAGGTTCCGTTGGTTCTAGACGAAGCGTTTTACTTACACCACTTTTGTATTAATATTTGGAACGATAATTACTTCGATTCATGTTGAGCATGTTCGGAGTTGGTGTGTTTCGGCAGCTGCACTTGAGAGATATCCCTTTCCAAGTTTAGCGTGTTAGCCATCTTAGAACCACATCGTGATTTAAAATAAAGTATAAAAAAAAATTATTATGAAAGTATCATAGTCACAATAGCGTGTTCATTACATTTTACCTATAATAAGAAATATTAATCTATTTCCTCTTGGCACCGAATAGATCGGAGTATACATCCTCACGAAATATACTTAGTCACGGAATACTCGAGTTACGTTGAATTACCGTCGGAACTCTCGTCGTTAAATGTAATTTTCGTGTATTACCAGTTTTACACCGACGATATTTTAACGTTTAAGTATAGTGTTTATCACTAGCGTCCACCTGCGATTTCTTCTACGTTTTTACGTGACATCGTACTGTAATAAACAAACGTATAATCGGAAATCCAATTATCACTCTGTGAACACTGTGACTATTTATCCGAGCAGAGCTTCGCCCTACAATAACTTCAACATAGAAAGTGAATGTCCGATTTTTTTTTTTCGAACTGACTTCGCTATTGACCTAGCAAAGTCTTAACAGCTTCACCGGACTACTAAGGCGAGCGCTTAAGGCACTCAGCCAATTAAATGTCCGATTAACGACGTCTTGCCTTTTATAGGCCGAACGTTCTAATAGGGTGTCGCTAGTGTTAATATTCCGGTCGCGTATCGGACGTGTTGTAGCGGTACCGGAAGTAGATGCGTAAATCATGTTAGCTTATAAAAATATTATAAAGGCAATATTAAATCATTAAAAATAATTATAAATATAGAAATCATTACAGTACAATTTGTTTATATAATTAATGGCTCATACAGCGCACGCCGAGATTGCTCTTGAATTTGATTGGCTCCAACTTGCGTGACACTTATCGTTATATTATAGTCAATTTAAATATTGTCTTCATAAGTTATAGACTATATGTTACTCTGATATATGAGCTATATTAGTGTGACGACTTATAAAAATTCGTTCTGTAGTTATTGGGTGGAAGATTAAAAAGCGCATAAACTTTCTTGTTTATATTATTATTAGAATTTGGGCAAGAACCTCAAGAAAAGGAGATTTTCAAGAAAATTCAATGAAGCTGGACTGTCTTTGATCAGTTAAAAGAAGTCTTCAAGTAGAATTTACCAAAATGCTTGAAGATTTAGGTTTTTGCTCAATTTCTGTTATACATCCCCACGTACTTACATTACCGAAACGTGGATGTTCACAAAATACGATATGAATCAAATAAATCCCTTTTTATATTGGGGTATTCGGCAATATTTTAGGCGTTTATATTTTTTGCCAATTTTTTTATTGGATACTCTACCCACTGAGATGAGATTCCTGCTTACACAACGCTGTAAAATAGTTAAGTTTAATTTATTATTTAACACTTAGTAACTTACACTTTAACTTGTCTCTGTCACTTACTCGCGCACCTCCACGACAGCTAAGGAAATAATAAAATGAGATAAGAAAATTTCCTTTATTAATACGAGTGCTTAAAAATAGGCGTACTTTCGACGCCAGTGTAAAAAAGGCGTTCAATGTTAGCAGGCTTAAATGAATTTCTGCGGCGAGCCCAAGTAGTGCGCTTATAAAAATAAATGACTTGACTTGTCGTTCGTGTTTGTGGTCCGACATCGCTCGGTGCTTGTAAATTGTATTACAGCATGATGACGTACGAGGTTTTTGAAACTTTTTCGATGCATTCTTTAGGAACTCGAACTTTACAGTTTAAATCCTATATAACTAAAACGATAGAGGTCTGATACTGGATAGACTTCGAACATTTTTTGACGTAAAAACTTCTTTAGGCGCGTAGAGCGGTATTTTTGGTAGGAGATAAATTTATAATTTCACGTCATGACATGCTATGCGTGACCGATTGTATTTCGCTTGCGCGGCTTGCATCCGACTAGCGACACGTAGTATAGGGGCTTACGTATATCTAAAATGGATATTTTGTATTGAGATTGTGCAGCCTATCATATATTCATCATCAACTGTATGAAATATATGCAATTATTGTTCTGAGTGCCGATAGATGTGAAAACCGGACAATGATAATAATTTCAAATTATATATTACGAAATTTAAATAATTCACACTACAATTAATTTAAAACAGAACACAGTTATTCTTATTATCGAGTTTTCACTTCTGTCGGCAGTTTTTGTGCCTGCCTTAATTTTTTTTAGTTTTACTTATTAAACTTTCGGTCTATATTTAAAAAAGTAATTACCACGATAACTTTATCTATACTTCAATACTAATATTATAAAGGTGAAAAGTTTGTTTGCTTGATCGCGCTAATCTCAGGAACTACTGGGCTGATTAGAAACATTCTTTCAGTGTTAGATGGCTCATTTATTGAAGGTTATAGGCTATATATTATCACGCTAAGACCAACAGGAGCGGAGCACCAATGAATAATGTTTCAATATCTGTTCTTATTTCCTTATGAGAACTTCCGCCACGTGTTAACGTTAGCCCAAAGTAACTATTCCACGCGGAAGAAGTCGCAGGCAGAAGCTAGTTTGATATAAAATTATCAACGTTTTAAGAAACTATAATATCTATAAGCACTACACGTTTAGCGGTGTGGTGCTGATGCATAGAAGAGGGGAAGTAATATTTGTTTACAAATTTTTTTTTGTTTTTCCCTGTGTCCATAAGATATATTGTTAAGGTAATACATACTCTAGGCGAAGTCGCGAGTAGTTTATT
The DNA here is from genome assembly GCA_036509395.1 of Antheraea yamamai. Lineage (NCBI taxonomy): Eukaryota > Metazoa > Arthropoda > Insecta > Lepidoptera > Saturniidae > Antheraea > Antheraea yamamai. Next base: position 21,501,842 of record AP028428.1, on the reverse strand, counting down.
ATAATTTTGATAATTTAAACCATATGAAGATATAAAGGAGAATAAGCTATCCCTGGTATGATTCTGACATCGCGCTATCTTACAAACTAATATAGAACACAATCTCCGACATACACATATATATGTGTATATCTTGAACACCTTGTAATTGATCAAAGACAACCCAGTTTCATTGAATTCGCCTGAAAATCTCCTTTACTTGAGGTCCATTCGATCTTTTTCGCTTGATGAAGAAGGAATCTGCTATCAAATCGTTTGATAATTTTGATAAGCATGTGATCATTATTTTCAAGGAATTCAACGGACTTTAAATTAACCACGTCCCTCTGTCTTGTATCTAAATCACGACTGACAAATCTTTGTGACTTTTTATAGAATGCTCATGCACCACGTCATGGGAGAAAGAAGTGACTCGTATCAAAACGATCGGTATAAGAATCAGGAAAAAAGGCATCTGCAATTATACTTCATCAAGATTTAATTAAATCTACGTCGCTAAAAGTGCAGGCTACAAGTATTTCGGATTTTTACGGTTAGTGTTTTAGTTAGATTCACCCCATACAGCATTGGTATAACCAACTTCAAACAGAACTATAACCTAAATGAGCTCCACCGCAGATGGATTACTACCATTGTAGACAGAGTTGGGACGCCTCGTTAAACAGAGCGTATGCTAACTATAGAACATAGCATTGTTAGCACTGATATTTTGCGTCGCGATGATGTCACGGATCAAGTTCCACCATCACTAAAATCGCTCCGTGTTATTAGAATTTAACAAAATGACGAAAAGGTTATTCGAAAATGTATTATTCTCTGTTCGAATTGAGTAAAAACTTCATAGAAGAAACATTCTGATATGGAAAGTAACATAAATATTAATTCTGGGTTTTAATAAAATACCATTATGCGTAAAATATTCGAACTGTCGCCGAATTCTTTGACTTGTTTATTGTTCGATTTATTGTTGTTTGTATGTATTAATTAATTTTGGCTATCTTTTATTTTTCCTATTGTAAATTTATAATTATTGCTTAGACCCTAAGAGAAAGTATAATGATATAGTAACATATTTAGGTAGATCTATATAGTGTAATATTTTAACGTAAGTGGTTTTAATTTGTCATCCTTAAGTCTCTTCAGGAATAAACGTCTTGCGGTACGGTTGAGTTTTATTGAGCTTCTTTTGAAACCTTTTGGACATTCATATCAGATATATAGCTTAGATGGTACTCTGAAAAGTTGTTTTTTTATGAAGTATTGAAATTTCTGCAACTAAAAAAACACTGTGTCGACATTTCCATATAGGAATATGCAAAGCTGATAACTTGTTAATTATAGAAACTTCTCCTAAATTTAACCCAGAACGAGACATACGCTTGATGAGATTTTTTTTAACTTAAAAGGATAGGCAGCGGATAATTCAAAAAGAATACAACAATACTGTGAAATCGTATAATTATGGGATTGGTATTAACTACCACCGAATCATCATGTTCCTTAAGCTACACTAAGCTGTTATAACAGATTTTATTTCCTCAGACGTTCAATATATTTGCAGAAAATTGGCACCCGAGCCCCGATGTAATGAAGTCTCTTACGATATTTCCCTTTTTATGAAAAAGCTAATTTGACCTGGACCATAATCGAGTTTCCTACGGGGAAATTGCTGTAAAAATAAGGAAAAATAATGATATATATTTTGGAGGATTTTTTTTCATTCTAGGTTACTCGAGATCTGCTTTGCGGTTTTAGGTGTCTTCTATTCTTAAACAACATAAGTCTATCGCGTGGATTGGGACTTATATCTTCTAATTAAAAAGCGCTATTTTACGGTAAATCCTATCTGGGCACGAACTAAAAAGTTCGCAACATCGTATCTTTGCCGTGCCGTGAAGCTATGGAACAATCTCCCGGCCAGTGTGTTTCCTCCTTCCTATGACATGGGGTCCTTCAAGCGCAACGTGAAGAGATACTTACGCAGGCCGGCATGACAGCGGCGACCGGCGAGGGATAGTATGTCTCTCGGTAGTCGCCATTGTTTTTGGATTGTACTGTGCTTACCATCAGGCACAGTGCAGTCATTTTGCCGAGCTACGATAAAAAAAAAAACGCTATGAGAAAATAATCACAGGTTGAACACAAGTTTTAAAGACTTTAAAAACATATATCAAAAATAAACAAACATTCAGAGCGTTCATTTAAAACCTGTAAATATGCATATATCATAAAGTAAACATATAATTCGAACTACTGTAAAATAAAACTAACGATTAATATTAATAATAAGTAGATCATGAGATGACCCTTACGTGGTTGATATTCCCGTAATTCGTACGAAGCGATTTGCTTCCACATTTATTATACGTACGGCTAAGGAGTGGAATTCACTGCCGGCGTCTATCTTCCCGTTATCTTATAACTTGGGAGTCTTCAAGAGTAGAGTGAACATACATCTAATGGGTAAGCGCGATACATCATCGGCCTCGTTGTCACTGACCATCAGGTGAGATTGTGGTCAAGCGCTTACCTGCTGAACATAAGAAAAAAACATTTAACAGGTCTATTTATATATAGACTTTTTTTATTGACAAACTTTTTAGTATTAATTATACATTCGCCAGTGTCAATATTACTTAGTTTGTTTCCTTGCTTACTAAGAAAAATCATATTTATCGTTACATACTTTTCAAACAATTTTATTAATTTTAGTGCAACATATTTCCTGAGCCAAAATTAAAGAAAATACCTCTTGTCATTATTAGTCGTTATACTGTAGTAGAATATTACAATGTATTCAGAATTTAGAGCACGTAACCTTTAACGAGGACGGATAATTAACGAGCTTTTCCAGGCTAATTAGCCAACGACATCACAGTGTAAATTAATTTTAAATAGCTCCCTTATCTCATTAATTATCCGACAATAAGTTAATATATGCTTTAGAACCTCTGACGTTGATATTTGTTCTTTTCTATTATTTTTAGGGGCTTTTATTCCACCGAACATATCAGCCCCAATCTTTCTAGCTACATCATGAGAGTCACTGATGAGGTATCATTACTAAATCATGCAGTATCTTAGCTTCACCCGAACAGGGTTCAGTCAAGATGCTGTGACAAATACCAGTGTGGCAACTACTTCTCATCAACGACTCTCTTTTGATGCTGTTCTTAGCACACTCTATCATCAAGTGATGCACGTCCTCAATTTTTCTGCATACATCGTAGTTGCAAGATTCCGCTTTCCTCATTAGGTATGCAAAGTTTCTCGATGTATAGTGCCTCGAACGGAGTCTTAAAGCTACCATAACATATTGTCGGTTTAGGTTACATTCATTAAACCACGGTTTATGAACAGGCTGACGCTGTATTGTTTTGTGTGTGTGGAGTGGAACGCATAATGGGGCGTTTTGAGCGTTCAGGTAAATAATACAAATGGCGATCTAGAAATAATAAAGCAAAATGCTTTAAGAGGTTATGTCTTAACATTAGTATATTGAAAGATAATTCAATTTTTATATTTAATTTTAATTAATTTGCATTCAAATAAAACAAAAATGTCTTTTGAGGCAACAGTAGGATATTTGGTGATAACTATATATATTATTGAAATATGTCTGATAAAAGTGTACAAATGATATATTTTTCTCATTTAACTTTATTTATTACTAGCTGTACCAGCAGCTCCTCACGCGTATTTTTAAAATCGTATTAAAGAATTAAAAAATTGTGAGACTATGTACAATTATAGAAATGCTCTTTAAAAGCAATAAGCTGATAATTATTTCTCTTATTAAAAATAAATAATCAGTTGAAATCTTACTAAATTTCATGCAGAGAGATTCAACATCTTGTCTAAAATAGAATAACCTCAATTACTTTTTATAAGGTTAGCTATCTACCAGTGAAAGTCCGTACCAATCGGTATAACCGTTTTGGAGAAAGCACTGTGGGCGAAGTCACGGTTAACAGCTAGTATGAACTAAAATTGCCTAAATTACTTTTTGTAAAGTCAGATATCTGCCAGTGAAAGTCTCGTGTAAACCGGTCTAACCGTTTTGGGGATAGCACTGTGGGCAAAGCCACGGTTAACAGTTAGTATAAACAACTAAAATTGGTTGAATTACTTTTTATAAGGTCAGATATCTGTCAATGAAAGTTTCGTGATGACCGATCTAATCGTTTTGGAGATAGAACTGCGGGCGAAGCTACTGTTAACAGCTAGTATAACCTAAAATTGCTTGAATTTCTTTTTATAAAGTTAGCTATCTACCAGTGAAAGCCCGTACCAATCGATCTAACCGTTTTGGAGAAAGCACTGTGGGCGAGGCCACGGTTAACAGCTAGCATAAACTAAAATAGCCTAAATTACTTTTTGTAAAATCAGCCATCTGCCAGTGAAAGTTTCATGTAAACCGGTCTAACCGTTTAGGAGATAGCACTGCGAGCAAAGTCACGGTTAACACTTAGTATAAACAACTAAAATTGCTTGAATTACTTTTTATAAGGTCAGATATCTGTCAATGAAAGTTTCGTGAAGACCGATCTAATCGTTTTGGAGATACTACTGCGGGCGAAGCCACGGTTACCAGCTTGTCTAAATTAAAATAGACTAAATTACTTGCTATGATGTCCGCTATCTGCTGGTGAAAGTTGCGTGAAAATCGGTCCAACCGTTTTGGAGATAGCGTCGCATATGAAGTCGCGGTTAATAGCTAGTCTAATTTATGGTAGCCTAAGTAACCCGCTGTAATTTCAGCTATCTGTTAGTGAAATTCCTGTCAAAATTGGTCCAGCCGTTTCCGAGATTACCCGGAACAAATACAGACAGAAAGACCGACAAAAATTTTAAAAATTGCATTTTTGTTATCAGTAGCGTGTATACTTTCGTACCCAATCAGTAAAAAAAATATTTTGATATTACATGGAGACACTTCACTTTTATTATATGTATAGATTTTCACGTTTAAAAATACAATTGAAACCGGTGATAACCGATTTGATGCAGATGAAGTTGGACGGGTCAGCTAGTTGTAAATAATTTTAAATATATTATATTAAAAAAGAACCTTTCGAGTAAAACTAAGACGCTACACTATTTTGAAACTGTGCAAATATTTTAACAAAACAGTCTAAAACAAATAACCATTAATATTAGTTTATTTTGCTCTAGTTTTTTTTACGCACGTTTATCGATTACTGGAGCTTAAAATACAATTAACGGCCATACGGATTGTTTGTAATTGTGGCCAATATCAGCTCTGCGTACTCTTACGGACCGCGCACTCCTGTGACACCTTACCCTAATACTCGGTCAATTATTCATCCGATTCTGAAGTTTTTCAGTGAAAACAAATTACGTCACTCATAATTAATCGATATATTAATCCTTACTGTGTGCTATATATGTGAGTTTGTTTATTATGATTACATGTCTTAACTACTCGACCGATCATTAAAAAAATATCTGCGTACACACTACCAGGGCTACAGACAAGGATATAGAGTACTTGTCAACGGGAAAAATAACTTTTCCCGAGGGATAGGTTCAATATATATTAACACAAACGAAACCGCGGGAAAAGGTAGTATTATATAAATTGGAAATATACAAACGTATGATAAGAAGTATAATGATAAGTTGGTCCGGTTCAAATCGTAAACGTGGTGGTTTTTCCCTTAGATATATTTAAGCAACTATATCATACGATAACTATTTTGCATAGATAATATTAATTTGATAAATCTCGGGTAAAACCCTGACAAAGATATTAAACTACGGAAGACGAAATCGCACCTGTGTCGAGTCCGTGCCAAACTTTTTGACCGCTCTGAAAATCGATGCCCGGAACACAAATTTATAGATAATCACTACATATCTATCTATCTGTCTGTCTGTCTGTAGTGATAAACTTAAATACTAGTGAACGGATTTTCATGCGGTTTTCACCAGTAGATAAAAAGGTTTAGGTGTATGCGATGAAGTGGTTTTAGTCCGTGCGAATCAGTCATAACCCATCCTCAGCTGCCCGACTGGATGGATATCCGTTAGTAAAAAAGATACATAATTTGTCAAGGTTTTATTATCATTTTATTATCAACGCGGGAAACGTTGCCGGATTCGCTAGTATATTATGAATACGTATTGTATTATATGTATAGCATCGAAATAATTTAAGCTTCCTATCAATATTAAAAAGCCTGCGTAAAACAAAACGCACGATCGTGCTCCCTTTGAGTTATTGAAAAATTGCACGTAAACTATGAGATTACAGATAAGTAAGTGACTCAGGACAGGCTATGATCCAGTAAGTTCAAGTATCTCATTATCCCTTACCCTTGTTAAGCTTAAAAACTCGCGTTCTACAATTTTCCGGCAGTATGGCGGCATTTCTACAGCAAATATAACGAATAACGTTTTTATTTCCTATAAATGAAAGGGAGAAGGGAATATAATATAAATATAAATTTTTTTTTTTATTTTTTTTTTTTTTTTTTTTTTTTTTTTTTTTTTTCTTTTTTTTTTTTATAATCCATACTTCCACTAGTTAAATATTTATATACGCTTATTTAAAAAAAACTGTTTATAATAAAAATACACGTAAATACTGAAAATTAACATTATATTATACCGATATAATAATCCAGTATATAATAATGTTTTGTGATTTAAACCCAGAGTTCACAGTTATGGACTTGTTTATAACTTTGCAGTACCTATATATTTGTGTAAGTCAGTCTCTTCTGTGAGGACTGCCTGCGTCGCGACCGACAGTGCACGAGTCCGCAAAACGCGCTCCTACGATTGCGACAGTTTGTGAAAGTGACATTTTACGACTGTTGACATCGAGTGATATCTCAAGTGTTGTGAATGCCGGGTGATGTAACACCCAGGACTGCACCGCGGCGTACTACATCCCCGACTCCCCGTACAGCCATGGAGCGTAGCCCGGGCTGCACGTATACCAAAGGCCCTTTTCAGGGCCACACGAAGACTCAGCAATCGAAACCGGACACCGAACTCTCCCAAACGATGACCCAGACCCCGAAAACGGACACTGAACCATCCCAAATGACGACCCCAGCAACCCCTACCGGACTACCTCAGGTTGAGCACCGCCCGCAACCAGCATCTCCAGACGCTGAAGCGGGGCCTGTGCCTGCCACTCCTGTGAGTAGCAAACAGACCGCCCACGCGGCGAGCGCTCCGCAAGCGGTTGAGCCACTACTCACACCAGTAGACATCTATAATAGCGACCTCATGATCGTCGCTCAACTCATGGAGAAAAGGCTCCTATCAACCACAATGATCCGCTGGTGCGCCCTCGCCTTGAGAGTGCAAGAAGCGGCATTCGAGAATACCCCTCTATCGACCTACGACCAAAGAGCACTAGAACTCGCGGCAAAAGGAGTGTTAGACCCTCCACAGGTCACACGCCACGATTTCTCTAAAAGTCCGCTCGGAAAAGCCGTTAGACGGCTAAGAGAGGACGATGATAACCCCCAAGACGACAGACGAGTGCGCCCTCGGATCTGTTCTGAATCCTCACAAACCACTAAAAACCCTAAAGAAAACACCGATAAGACCCCAAAACAACCTGCACCCCTACCACGGAGGCAAACAAGTGGAAAAACCGCCCCTCGTTTGTCCTCACCGAAGCCATCAAAAGATGTATCGAAATCCCAGGGTTCAACGACCTCTATGGTATGCAAGGAATCCACAACAACAGGAATGACCGTGAAAAATCAGCCGACCTTGAACTTGAAAACACCATTACGGAACCCGCCAACAATGCGGGCGACGGCGATCGACGTAAACTCCGGCGCTAGTGAAGATAAAGACCAGTGGTCTACATCACGGTATAGCCAGCCGAAGTCTTACGCACTAGCGACCTCTGCTGAAAAACGACCGCGAATTGGCGTTACCGAACGAGAGCCACCCCGAGAGAACCAATCAAAAAGCGCCGTCCCCGAGATTAGAGCCTCTGCAGACGGTATAGCCGCCGGCGATTCTACACAAAGTGGCGCCCCCAACGTTGAGGAACCCCAAAAACGGGCCAAATATCCTCCGTTAATAGTAGAATCGTTACCCGATTGGTTTAGACATTTCGAAGCGATTAAACGCACACTGGGAAAAGCACCGAACGCGCGACCCTTTGGCGCTGGGGTGCGCTTCCTACCACAAGACCATACGGAATATCGAGTTATACAAAAATATCTCTGCGAACTCGAAAAACAGGAAGAAATCTCGTGGTTCTCATACTCCCTACCGGAAGATGAGGGCCTGAAAGTAGCCATCAGAGGGCTCCCTACATCTACAAATACAGCAGATATAATGAAAGATCTCGAGAACAAAGGGTTCGAGCCGGAAGTGGTCCGAAATATACGGGCGCGCGGCGACCGCCCAGGAAGTATCTTCTATGCCGCCCTGAAGCGAACACCAAATTTAATTCCAAAAATATATGAAGTGAATGAAATTATGATGATGACCGATGTAAAAATAGAAGCCTGGCGGGGAAAAACTGGCCCCGCGCAATGTCATCGCTGCCAAAAGTTTAGGCATAGCTCACATCAATGCCACCGGAAGCAAGCATGCGTGAGGTGTGGCGGCCCACATTACGCGGCCGACTGCGACCGCCCAAGAGACGCGCCTGCGACGTGCGCTAACTGCGGCGGGCCTCACCCGGCCAACCATACGCAGTGCCCCGTTAGGCGGCGGGAAGCACGCAATAAGAGGGCCGGGACGCTCGCCGTTACGGGGCGTAAAGGGCAGACCTTACCCGAGCAGAGTGTTGTGGTTGAGGCGGCACCGGCGTCTTTAATGGCACCGGCAAACAACCCTACGGAACGCAAAAGTAAGGCGGGCCCCGAGAAGAAGAAAAAGCGCACTCAGAAGGCCGAAAGTACTAAGAAAACCCGACAAGCAAAGCCTAGAAAGCAGGCTGGATTTATGAGTGAATTAAGGACGCTCCTAGCCGAGGGGGGGGCTATGGGTTTCCTTAAGGAGCTAACTAGAAGCCCCAGAAAACAAGGCAAATCCAATGGATAACACGCCTATCACAGTTGTCCATTGGAACGCCCAATCCCTGAAAGGGAAGAGAAGGCTATTGATCTACTTCTTAAAACAGCATAAAGTAGACATTATGCTGATATCAGAGACGTTCCTGCACCACAATGATAACTTTAAAATTCCGAACTACTCGGTTTATAGAAAGGACGAGGTGACGGCCGCAGGCGCCGCCTACAGGGGGCTAGCTGTTATTATCAAAAATAACATGCTTTACCAGCACATCCCGCACGTAGAATATCGGTCGCTCTACGCTCTGGGGGTATTGGTTAATATTGCGGGCCGCAATACACGAATTTTCGCCGCCTACAGACCACCTGGGACAACGGTCGGCACCATAGAGGCTGACCTAGAAAACATACTGTTGCGATCTTCCGACCCGACAGTCGTAGCCGGCGACTTGAACTTGAAGCATGTGGCCTGGAACTCATCCAGGAGCACTGCACTCGGTCGACGCATCTACAAGCACGCCGAGGACTCGAATTACGAGATTATCGGCCCAGACCAACCCACGCACCACCTAGCAAACGGTGCACAAGATGTCCTGGATATCTGCCTGTACAGAGGGCTGACGACCACACCGACTCAAACGGTACTACCCGATTTACCATCGGACCATAGGCCTGTACTCCTACAGATTTACGCAGCACCGGTGAGAATCTGTCTCCCCGCCCCTCGCATGGAAGTCTGCTGGGAAAAGTTCCGAAGTGAACTCACGGCCAAAACGCCCACGAGAGCCATGAGAACAAAGGAAGACGTCGAATCCATGACCGAGGGCATCACAAGGTGCATCCACAACGCCTTGGAGATGTCCTCGAGTGCCAAGCCGGCTGAAAGTGGTAGACGACCACCTATACCTCGGCACATCAAAGAGCTCATAGAACAAAAAAGAAAGCTCCGTATCCAGTGGCAGAATACCCGTTGCCCGAGTTTGAAATCTCGCCTCAACTCGCTGATAACGCGCGTTAAGCTCGCACTAGACGACCATGCTGCTGCCGCATGGGACGCACACATTGAGAGCATAGGGGACAACATCCCCTCGATACATCGATTGTGTCGCAGCCTGTCCGCAGCACCGAGAAAACCACACCCACTCACGGGTGTAGACGGTTCGCCGAAATTCATGGCAGTAGATAGGGCCGAAATATTCGCTGCTCATTCGCAGAAACAATTTTCGCCCAACCCGATCACCAACCACAACCATAACGAGAAAGTTATGCAATACCTACTTACTCGAGAAGCTGAACCACAAGAACCGGGAAATGAACTCCTTTTTATAACACCGCGTAGAGTGCAACGCGCGATCAAACAATTGAAGCCAAAGAAAGCCCCGGAAGCCGACGGGATCACAAACTCTATGGTACGTCATGCGCCCTACAGAACCGTCGCCGCACTGACACGACTATACAATGGGATCCTGAGGACAGGCCACTACCCTAGCACGTGGAAGCTAGGCAACGTAGTGATGATACCCAAACAGGGGAAAAACCTTTCAAAACCAGATGGTTATCGACCAATCACGCTGCTCAGCACACTGTCTAAACTATTTGAAAGGCTAGTGCTGGGTATGCTGAAGCCTCATATAGAACTCCGGCGAGAACAGTTCGGGTTTCGAGAAGGGCACTCGACTACCCTACAGTTAACGAGGGTGATACATACTCTGATCGAAAGGCATAATAAAAAAGAGCACGCCGCCATCGTGCTCTTAGACATGGAAAAGGCATTCGACAGGGTATAGCACGAAGGCTTGCTATATAAATTAGCAACATCAACAACCACCCCCGCCCGCCTTCAGAGAGTAATAAAATCTTTCCTGGAAGATCGGAAGATTCAAGTAAGAGTGGAAGATCAAACCTCTAGGGAGGTAGCAGTAAAGGCAGGCGTGCCACAGGGCAGCTGCCTGTCGCCTATATTATACGCCCTTTATACTGACGACATCCCCGTGGTCGGCGAGGCGAAGCTCGCCTTGTTCGCAGACGACACGGCGTACTGGGCATCTTCAATGAACAAAAAGAGAGCCGCATCACTGTTGCAGCCCACACTCGACGCGCTCCCTGACTGGCTGGACAAATGGCGGTTGTCAGTCAATATCGGGAAGACTCAGGCCTTCCAACCAGGATTTACCAGCACAATCGTACCACCCCTGACACTCCAAAACGAGCCACTACCATGGATGAAGGAGGTTAAATATCTTGGAGTGACGATTGATAGGGGCTTGACGTTCAAGAAACACCTCGAAAACATCATAGCGCAGGCGAGGGTGGCGAGGAGAGTGCTGCGCCCGGTGCTCGCCTCGAGGCTACCCTATCGCACCAAACTAGGCCTCTATAAGACGTACGTGAGATCACGTCTCACGTACGCAGCCCCGGCTTGATTCGGTTGCGTGTCAGAGACTTTTAAACGCAGAATACGAACTCAACAAAGCCAGACGCTAAGAACGATTGTCGGGGCCCCACGATACGTGAGGAACGCGACGATCGCGCGCGATCTGCGCATAGAGAGCTTAGATAAGTTTATAAGCAGCCTCGCCACGAACATGTTTCGTAGGGCGGATACTTCGGCACATGTCCACCTTCAGGACATAGCGCCGCTCCACTCCAGACCGCCCGAGGACAGCAACTCCGAAAACCAGGATTCCCAGATGACAAGGAGAAGGAAAATCCTGAAATCACATGCACGAACCCTAATTCACTCACCAGTGAGAGAGTGAAAGAAGGATCCCGATAACCCGAAGGAGGTACACATTAATCCTCCGCCTATAGACACACCCTATAACAGGGTGGCGAAAAATGTCCACCGTCAGAGGTTTCGCCCTGGTACGGTCCCCCCGCACCCCAACAGGTGCGAGAAGAATGCAGAGTCGAGTCTTCTGTGAGAAAATTTTCCAGGTATGTTTTTGGATTATAAACCCATATAATATTAAGAATAATATCAATCTTGAATGTCCGCTCCTGCACAATGTTCATCCACCAGTCGCCACCACAAATAAACGTATTTCGCATCTTTTTTAATCTTATATACAGTTTTTGCAAGGGGAAAAAAATAATTTACAATGCCGTTACGCATACTCCACTCAACTGGCGTGCAGTGAAAGCCAACTGAAGTACTTTTTTAGGTACGAGGCTACGCGTGTTTTGGCTATAATTCAAAGACGGCGTTTTCATAATGAAAATAAATGATCGGAGTGCGCCATCCAGCGCAAACATGAAGATTATTTTAAAGTGAATATTATTTTTTATTTTTTAAACTACTATACCAGGTGACTGATTAAAGTTTAACACCCTTCAAACGTGGAGAAGTTCACGGTCACATTTAACATATAAAATAATAATATCAAAAACTAATAAACAACAAAGAGAACCTTAGTTAAAGTTTGTTCTAAAACTTTTAAAAGTGTGGCAATGATAGTTTTAAACTTAAAAAGTTACACCTAGCTTCACATGAACGAAATTCAAGGGGCGCTTTACAAGGTTAATCATTACATAACTGCTTATCGTGGAAATGTCGAACGGTCGAACATAGGAAAGCGGGGCACTGATCGAGATGCGGGACGTATAGTATATGTGTATATCATACGTATAGTATGTGAGTGTATATCAGTTTTGCGTTTCTCAAGATAATTAGGTCAAATATTAAGTACCTAGTTTTTATTGATTTAGAACGAGAAGCAAGTAATGAGTAATCTGTGAGAGTAATGCAACTATTTAACCAGTCATAGTGTATACTACTAATCAAACCTCAAAAAAAATTGTTCCAATTTTAAATAAAATTTGGTTGCTATATAATTTTTATATCTCGATTCCGTTTCTCTCATATTCTCTCAGTTGAAAGATATACACCTTTTTACTCGAAAAAGCTGATTTGTTAAAAATGCTTAAAACTGAATTAATCATCACATATATAGCTTGAATCTTTCAGTTCTTTAAATACATCAAATATAAAATCTGAATTTCGAGGAAATAAAACGACATCTATTACCTGGAAGATTACCAGAATGCTTCTAAACGAATCCACTTGTGTCTAAGCGTTTTATATCCATTTTTTACACTTTGACATGTACAGTTCATTAAAGTCAAAGAAGCTTAACATTGTATTTTAGCTGGGCGTAATTATAAAACTGTGATATTTTCTAAAATATTCATTCAAATAAAACACTCTAAATGGCAATTGTTCAGCATAACTGTAGTATTTAGTTCAATAAGGATTTACGCTATATTGGTCTAAATAGTCTTGCAAATGACCCATTTTTGTTAAAAATTTATGACCATTGATATGATTACCATGGGCTTTTGTTGGGTGATAAATATGTATATGAGCGTGAACTGTTCTGTAGCAATTTTTAAGATATAAATTTCTATAGCACATTATTCTGATATAACTCATGAAAGTTTAGCCACGGTTATTAATGTAGGCACCCGAAATTTTCCCAATTTTATTTAAATACATCTGCCTTCATTCCTTTTATGTATATACAAATAGGCGGAGGCAAACAAACAAGTATATTTGCCTCGTCAGTTTCTCAATCGATATTTTTTTTCGTTTAGTAAATGAGTCGTTACGAAATGAGCTAAATTCAATTTTAATCATGTATAACATGTTTTTTTTTTAAGATTTCCAGTTTTTATACACCGAGAACGAAGTTCAAATGTTGCCGTTCATAATGATTTTAGTTGTTTTTATGTCATTGGCGTCAAACGAACATAAGTGATCACCACCATCCATAGACACTCGCAACACCAGAGGAGTCGCAAGTGCGTTGCCAGCCTTGCTTGTGGGGAGGGAAAGGGGAGTTGGGTATTATATGACCACCATATTTTACATCTACAATATTTGAAGATCTTAAAAAATAACGTGAAATATTAAGAACGGCTAAAATTGGATTTAGCTTATTTTTAAATGTAACGACTCAAATATTGACCAGTAATAAAAATTTAAAGAAGTGTGTGTGTGTACTTATGTACACGCGTTTAGAAGTTATACTTCTTTGGCGTAACAAGATAAAAATCTTTTCAAAAATTTTATCTTTCGCCTTATTCTACGTTTGTAGAAAAAACGACACTAACAATAGAAAAAAGGTATTTAATACATTGAAATGTTTTAATAATACAAGGGAATACAAACAACAAATACAAAGAAACAAGGTGTTGACTATAGCTAACTTCAGGGTGTCGGCTTTTCGTGACGGTGTGCGCGCGTGTCGTAACAACTTCAAGGTGTCGGCTTTTCGTGACGGTGTGCGCGCGCATCGTAATAACTTCACGGTATCGGCTTTTCGTGACGGTGTGCGCGCGCATCGTAATAACTTCACGGTGTCGGCTTTTCGTGACGGTGTGCGCGCGCATCGTAATAACTTCACGGTGTCGTTTTGTCGTGACGGTGTACGCGCGCATCGTAATAACTTCACGGTGTCGGCTTTTCGTGACGGTGTGCGCGCGCATCGTAATAACTTCACGGTGTCAGCTTTTGTGACGGTGTGCGCGCGCATCGTAATAACTTCATGGTGTCGGCTTTTCGTGACGGTGTGCGCGCGCATCGTAACAACTTCAAGGTGTCGTTTTGTCGTGACGGTGTGCGCGCGCATCGTAATAACTTCACGGTGTCGGCTTTTCGTGATGGTGTGCGCGCGCATCGTAATAACTTCACGGTGTCGGCTTTCCGTGACGGTGTGCGCGCGCATCGTAACAACTTCAAGGTGTCGTTTTGTCGTGACGGTGTGCGCGCGTATCGTAATAACTTCACGGTGTCGGCTTTTCGTGACGGTGTGCGCGCGCATCGTAATAACTTCACGGTGTCGGCTTTTCGTGACGGTGTGCGCGCGCATCGTAACAACTTCAAGGTGTCGGCTTTTCGTGACGCTGTGCGCGCGCATCGTAATAACTTCACGGTGTCGGCTTTTCGTGACGGTGTGCGCGCGTATCGTAAAAATTTACTCTCATCATTTTTCCCTAACGCGCCAAAAGAAGTATAAATTCAATAATGTTCGTTTTCTTTTTTATTAATATTGAAACTTAAAAAAATTATGAATTGCGGCAAAATTTAATATTATAAATATATAAACCTTCTGAAATAAATTTTCTAAATGAGAATTAAAAACCGTGTCAAAATGCGTAGCGTGGATTAAAATATCTAGGGAAATACATAGACAAACACGACAAAGCGACTATGTTTCATAACATTCATTATATATTATATTCATTACATATTAAATTTCACATACAGATAAGCCTGATTCCTAGTTCAAGAGCTCTCATTAAAAATGCATCTACTAACAATAAACATCGTCATAAGGACTGCCGACAGAATTGAAAACTCAAAACAATGGAATAACTGTTCTCCTTTGACTTTGTAAAATAAATACAGTTTGATTTATTTAAATATGATTTGTGTATTGACATTATTCTGGTTTTCACATCTATTGGCACTCGGAATAATAGTTATATACATTTTATATAGTTTATACGATCATAATATATTTTTTTTTATAATTAGTAATTATAACATATCAAACATATGATCTTAATTCAAAATATTAATATTACACTACACGGGCCCCTATACTACGCGCCTTTACTCTGAAGCAAGTCGGACGAGCGCGATACGGTCGGCCACGCTTACTAGCATGTTGGTGACGCGTAATTGTAAGTTTATCTCCTGCCAATAAAATACCGCATAACACGCCTAAAGAAGTGTTCACTTCAAAAATATTATTTAAACCACATAATAAAACTGAGTCACGCGTGACGGAGCACGTACCTAACCTTCACAACCTCACGCGTACCTAATAGGAATATTCCCTCATCCAATTTACATAGCCTCACTCTGTCTTGCTCTCTCTATGCCCTTCACATATTAGCTGTTGTTTTAAAATAATTTATGCAGTCAGTTGAGTCCATTCCTCACTTGCCACCAATCCCGGTGAAGCTGTATACGTTAGGTCAACAAAAAATATTTATATTGCCTCTTTCAAATACTAACTATAGAAAGAAAAAAAATAAAAGAATAGTTATGTTTTGCGAACCAGTTGCAACTATAATAAACATAGTGAAGAAACTAATCTAGATGTTTTAAATACTACCATTAATGCAGCAAAACAAGCGATCATCAAATCATTCTTTGACACGGATGCCTAATTCGTGACTTTTCTTGTACTTTATTTAAGCCTTTCTCAATCCTAGGTACTGCACCTGACTGGACTATTTTAATGGATACGTATGACAAGCACTATAAAATCCCAGAGGATTTGGTGTTTCGTCATCCAGACCGGACATATTCCTCTTCTCTAGACACATAAAACATATAATACTAGTAGAGCTTACTGCACCGTGGGAAACCAACATTTCTAAAGACCACACAATCAAATTAAATAAATATTACGAACTAACAAATGAACTAAGTAAAAATGGCTATGTGGTTAAGTTATACGCGGTAGAAGTAGGAGCGAGAGGTATACCAGCAATATCTCTCTACAACCTTCTGAAGGACCTTGGCCTGTCGAGAACTGCAGCAAGTTCTATTTTAGAACGAGTATCAAAGGCTGCACTAACAGGTTCCTACCAAATTTGGCTAGGCAGGGCGGGAAACTCGAGCAGTGAAGGTGAGCGTTGATGCGCATCTCAAAGGGGGCCTCCTTAAACCCACACCTCTCTCTTATTCTTTATTCAGCACTTAGTATCTTCTTGTTACTTCGTTGTATACTAGTGAATATCTTTAATTGGCTTTAAGTTGATTATTGTATGTTGAATTGTGTGTTAACAGCTGTTGATATTCCTTCAAATAAATAAATAAATAGAATAATAATCAGTTCGGAAAAAAGTAAGCAACAATACAAGACATTCCACATTCCTATGTATTTATTTATTTTGTTCTATAAATAGAAAAAAAATAATTTATTGCAAGCAATTTTTACGCAAATACGCTTTTCGTCTCAATGATCTAACAATCATATTACTCTTAGTGTACGGCCAGAGTGGACGCTCAAATCGAGCGTCGAGCGTGGCGGGGAGTGCGGCGTTCGTTCAAACAGATGCCATTAACACGTAGCTGAGGTGTCCTGAGTGGCGCACGAGAGTGGCAGATTCACTCGGACCGTACACTTATACGTCACTAGCGGACCCGGCAGACGCTGTCCCGCCCTGATTATAAAAAAAAAACCTTGACAAATTATACACCAAAACGTTCCTCGTGAATCACTTTATCCACTGGTGAAAACCGCATAAATATCCGTTCAGTAGTTTTTGAGTTTATCCCGAACAGACAGACAGACAGACGCGGTAGAGGACTTTGTTTTATACTATGTAATGATGTGAACGGCTATAATGTACATAATATAAAATTGACAAAAAATCGAAGCGTTAAAAGGCACGTATATTTGACTATATCATTTAAAACATGCGTTTCCGAGGTCTGCATACCTAACAAACGAAGTTTGTATCATTTTATTTGATAAGAGATTTTTTTTTATATCATAAGGGGTAAATGAATAGGTGGGTCATCTGATAGTAAGTGATCACCGCCGTCCATAGACACTGCAAAGAATAAGGGAATCGCAGTTTTTTTTTCTCGAACTGACTACTCTATTGACTTAGCAAGGCATTAACAGCTTCATCGGACTACTAAGCCGAGCGCTTAAGGTACTCAGCCTGGGAGTCGCAAGTGCGTTGCCGGACTTATAAGATAGTGCCCTCGCCAAGTCGAGCAAAGAAGCGACACGGCCGTACTATCCTTTTCTCGAGGCAATTCAGGCCATTTTTGACCCCCTATAATTTCGTTGTGGATAAAACTAGAAGCCTCAATTTTTAGTAACATTGCGGGCGAAGTCATGGTTAACAGCTAGTATAAATTAAAATTGCTTCAATTACTTTTTATAAGATCAGCTATCTGCCAATGAAAGTTATGTGAAGATCGATCGAACCGTTTTGAAGATAGCACTGCGGGCGAAGCCACGGTTAACAGCTAGTATAAACTAAAATTGCTTTAATTACTTCTTATAATATCAGCTATCTGCCATTGAAAGTTATCGATCGATATAAGATCGATATAAGATCGATCGAACCGTTTTGGAGATAGCATTGCGGGCGAAGTCACGGTTAACAGCTAGTATAAATTAAAATTGCTTCAATTACTTTTTATAAAGTCAGCTATCTGCCAGTGAAAGTTTCGTGAAGATCGGTCGAACCGTTTTGAAGATAGTACTGCGGGCGAAGCCACGGTTAACAGCTAGTCTAAATTAAAATAGGTAACTTACTTGATATATGTCCGCTATATATATAGAAGAAGATTTCGGTCCAGTTTTCTAGATACACCAACTGCATAAATAACTTTGTAATCCCATATAAATGTATAAGATTACAAAGTTACATTTGCAGTTAATGAATCAGTGTATATGTGTAATATAATATAATATAATGGAATAATAGGTGTAGATACATTGTTTGTATTCAAGAACTAGAAGGTAACGGAAAGGAAAAAAGTAGGACTATCTACAAAAGAAAAAAAATGCCATCAAAAACAACAATTGTAAACAAAACCAAGCGTCGCAACTCAGTTCTTCTGCTGTAAAAAGTTATGAGATCCATGTATCCATGGATATCCAATCTATTTTATTTAAAACATGAAACATTTTTAATATTGATATGATCACTGTAAGATGTTGTTAGGTTAGCTAATTACGCAATAACTTAAAACAGAAGGTCCCTTAAGTAGGGACTTAATAAAGTAACCGCCTTCGTATTACATGGATCTCATAACTTTTTACAGTAGAAGAGCTGAGTCGCGAGACTTGTTTTTTTATGTGATGTTTACGATATAACAAAATTTGCGTATGTAAACACGACAAAATGATTTCTTCATGTCTATAACCAAATAGCAACACATAATAAAAGATAAATAGGTTATAACGGTCAAGTACACATAAAAAAACATAATATACTTCCACGAAAATACAATAAATTAGACAATTAATATCGTACTTGGATAAGACTTAATATTTAGACAAGCTTGTTATAGCCCGGATAGCTCAGTCGGTAGAGCATTGGACTTTTAATCCAAGGGTCCAGGGTTCAAGTCCCTGTTCGGGCGATATTCTTTTTGCTACAGAAAATATATTTTTTTAAGTCATACTGAAATGATATTTTAGTAATGATTTAATATTATGCTTTATAATAAATAATGTACGATAAAAAGTTTACGTAATAAAATTTAGTCTACTTAATTTTTTATAGATCGATTACAAACAGACATTTCATATTTTTCTTTCTATATGTTACGAACATTTTTATGATGATACTAGCGGACCGGGCGGACGTTGTCCTGCCTTGAAAACAAAAAAAATCCTAAAAGTCGATCGCAGCGCCACCTGCCGGGTCCAATTGTGAATCTAAACCATTCTCGAATCTCCACGAACACACACAAAAAATTTCATCAAAATCGGTCCAGTCGTTTAGGAGGAGTTCAGTCACATACACACGCACACAAGAAATATATATATTAAGATTTCTCAATTACACGATTTTGTGTCAAATAAAGTATGACTCTCATGTTATAGTTATTAACTTTTATATATACTAGCGGGCACGGCGGACGTTGTCCTGCCCTGATAATTAAAAAAAATCCTAAAAGTCAACCACAGCGCCACCTACCGGGTCCAATTGTGAATCTAAACCATTCTCGGATCCACTGGAACACGCACACAAAATTTCATAAAAATCGGTCCAGCCGTTTAGGAGGAGTTCAGTGACATACACACGTACAGAAGAAATTTATATATAAAGATATAAAAGTTACTCAAATTTCAAATTATAGTACCACTATATTTCTAAACGTGGAATTAAAATTTATAATTATTTCTGTGTAAAATTTGAAATAAATTATGATATTAATATGAATTATGCTACAAGGCCCTCTTTTAATTGTTTTGCGAAGTTTTTTTATAGTTACTTTTGCTGATAACGTACAGAAGAAACATATACCTTATGATAATGTTTTGAGAATAGTGAATGTCAGAGCTTTTTCTGGCTCATCTCATACTGCAAGAGGTAAGATAATGTGTGAGGCTGTAGTGGGGCAGAACTCATAAAATTTGGAATTCATTACATGGTAAATTAACTTATGGGCTATGTTTTTAACTTGACAGTATATTTTACGACTTGTTCTATTATATTACATACGTATTACATACGTATGCAAACACCAATAATATACTATTTTCCACTGATAAAACATTCAATTAAATTTATTTTTATGGAGATTATAAACAATTTTTTTTTAATAAAAATAAAAAAAAACAACATGTTTGTATCCATTAACAGCAACTTAAATCATTGATAATTAATTTTCTCTAGACGTATCCGTATGGTGTAAACAAGTTTAATACTATCTGTCACGTTTTGTCACGCGATCAAAGGAACATGCTAAAAAGAGGCGACACGAGACATGTCATAGCATTTAATTTTTATTCTGATCCGCTAACATTTTTTTTATTTTCATGATTAATCATGAGATTCATTTCAACATGTTGCCTCTTATATAGTTTTCTCGGCGATATATAAGAAAAAACATGTATGGGCATAAGAGGAATCGGTCTGAACCGACAACATTCCTGGAAAAACAAAGTTCTCGTAACCAAAGTTTTTATTGTGCTAAGTCACTTATTCCTGCAAAGATTTATTACGTAAGGGATTTCTGTTTTTCTCCGGCTTTTGTCTGATGCTAAATGACTTTATTTAGGCACTTAAGCCGCTCTCATTTCGCTCCCAAAAGCATTTTACTTTAGGTTAAAAGAAGCACTGAGATTAATTGACGACTTAGACTGTACCATTGAAATCGCAAGAATTATATTTATATAGTAACAACCATTTATTATTAACTTTTTTTTTATTTCTAATAACATACAGTTTCTGATATTTAATTTGGCACGTGGGAGAGAAGAGTGAGACGTCTGACTAAAATCGGGTGGTTCTCTCTATCGCATGGTTCCCAAACTATTTTAGTTCGCGGCGTAAATGTCCTTCAAAATTTTCTCTCTCGATGCCCAAACCTATCTAGCTAGTCGTAATAGATACAATCAATAGAAATAGGTACAATTAAATCAACTATGTGTGCTGGTACTTTAACTGTCTACTTTGTATCCACGAACAATTAAATTAAGCTACCTGATAATGGTAAAGACGAGTGCCTTACGGCGCCCCTCTCTATTTTGTATGGCGCACTAGAGGACATTTTAGGAATCTCTGGCATAGCGCAATGACTGCATTAGACAAAGATAACACTATACGATATCGAGCCTAGCCCACTATCTCATTCTTCTTCTCGACGTGCCGAATCCAAGTCCGAGTACTGTGATGCATACGTAAACAATTCGATTGATAACAATTTTATACTGCTGTGGAGTGTACATTATCCGTTATTATTAGTGAGAATAAGAATTGTAGGTTAGTGTTATCGCGGCGTGTGAACAAGCAAGCATTATGAAGTTACAAGTAGATGTGAAAGAAAGAGCATATCGACAGTCACACACTCGATGTCATTGTTACAAAATCTAGTATAAGCAGGAGGCCCACTTCCTTTTCTCCCTTCCCCGACCCCTCTCCCCACTCACCCAAATACTGGGTGGCAACGCACTTGGCGGTGATCACTTAATATCAGGTGACCCACCTGTTCGTTTGCCTCCTATGAGATATAAGAAAAAGGTTTCTAGGAGATATAGTTTTTGTTTGCAAATTATAATAAGAGTGTGTAAGTATTTATTACTTATTAGAAAGATGAAATGAATCTGTATTTAATTATATATTTATAGAAAAATATTGAAGCAAAGCTTACTACATCAAAATACATTTGTCAATCTATTATGTCGTTGTTCATTTTTGACGACCGCGTTTTTATTCCAAGAGCCGGCGAGATTGGATCACAATTAATATGTAAAAAGAGAACTTATAGAAAAATTTAATTAGGTCTACCGTTGTGCGCGTATCTCGCAAAAACTACTCAATAGATTTCGATCAAATCGTTTTAGTTTTATTTCTCAGACATTCTTAAAAATATATATATCACAATGTCTTCATTTTACACACAATATTAACGTCTTAAGAAACTATTATATTTATAAGCGCTAGTACGCGTTCAGCGTTGCGGTTTTTATACTGTGGGGAATTGGGGCAAGCGATGTGGCTCTATGTTTTTTTTCTCTGTACATAAAATATATTCTTAATGTAATAAACAATAACGATGAAGTCGCGAGTATACATTGTTGAAATCTTCCTCTATATATATAACTAGCGGGCCCGGCAGACGTTGTCCCGCCCTGATTATAAAAAAATCCTTGACAAATTATATACTAAAATATTCCTCATCAATCACACTATCCATGAAAACCGCATGAAAATCCGTTTGGTAGTTTTGGGGTTTATCGCGAACAGACAGACAGACAGACGCGGCAAGGGACTTTGTTTTATACTATGTAATGATAAGAACGTAAATCTAACGTGTCTGTACTTTTTCGATTTTGGTGAAAAAAATTGTAGGTGTCTAGGAATAATTAATAAAATACATTTCAATCATTTTTAGAAAAGTCTATCTGTCTGTCTGTCTGTTTGTATGAACACGCATCACTGCTAAAGTAATGGGTTCACAATAAAACCTCATTAAGAAAATCAAAAAGCATATCCTCGACAGTAACTTTGTGTTTGTTTTATTGGTCCACTCTATCTAAAGTTATTGTAATTTGAATGACGGCTCGAGTATGACTAACATTATAAAACTAGAGGGTTTGTTTGGTTAAACGCGCTAATCTCAGGAACTACGCTATAGGCTAAGGCTATAGTTTATATACCATCGCGCTAAAACCAATGGGAGCGGAACACCAATGAACAATGTTTCAAAATCGGGGATTTTTTTCCTTTTGAGAGCTTCCGCTTCATGTTAGCGTTAGCTCAAAGTAACTATTCCACGCGGACGAAGTCGCGGGCAGGAGCTAGTATAAAATAAGGAAGCTTGTTACATATTGCAGAAACTTATCTTATAAATATGTAATATCTTTATGTATAAAATTCCTATGTGCTTTCTTCTCCTGGTAAATTACTTGACCAATGCTGATGCCTTTTTTATGTATGGGGTCAGCTGAGTAGATCTTAGTTAAAGTCGGACTCGGTAGATGGCGCTGTTATCAAAATCTAGGTCGGTGTAGTGAAAATTTCTTTTGAAGCGTTGTGCGATTTAAAAAAGAATTGGTAGGGAAGAAACTTATGCGTTTGCGTCACCGATGACCTTGGTATGCTCATGACGTATTGCGCTTGCGTCAGAATAGTTACGCGTAGTATAGCAACCTGTGTACATGTAATAATATTCATATTTTGTATTGAGCTTCTGTAGCCACGTAATATGTTTATTTAATGAATAAACTGTATAAAAGTGTATATAATTATTCCTCCGAGTGCCAATAGACGTGAAAACCAGACTAATGTTAATAATCTAGATTTTCAAAGTATAAAATTTCAATAATTCAGTCTATAATTGATTTAAGAAATTCATAAAGTACACAGTTATTCTATTGTTTTGAGTTATCACTTCTGTTGGCAATCCATAAGAATATATTATATATTAAGGCATTATATATTATATATAGGCATAAGCCTCACTTACCTACCGATCAACTTTCCCGCTTCCCAATACTTTTTTTACATCAATGATTTATTAAGCTCTCTGGCAGGTCAACATCTGCCTCTCTAGTATGATACTAGTTGTATAAATAAATTCCTATCTTGATTGATTGAATAGTCCTTTATTGATCAACGTTTTTAGCCAGCTAGGTATAATGTGGGATGCTTGTAGGAATATATTTTAAAACTTTTATTATCTACTAGCGGTCCCGGCGGACGTTGTCCTGCCATGATAATAAAAAAAATCCTAAAAGCCAACCGCAGCGCCACCTACCGGATCCAATTACATCTACACCATTCTCGGATCCACACGAACACGCACACAAAATTTCATCAAAATCGGTCCAACCGTTTAGGAGGAGTTCAGTGGCATACACACGTATAGAAGAAATTTATATATAAAGATATGATATATATCAATCTTCAAAATTATTCATGAAACATGATTTCGTTTAGAACTTAATTATACGATATACTTATCATTACATAGTATAAAACAAAGTCCC
Source organism: Antheraea yamamai (assembly GCA_036509395.1). Classification (NCBI taxonomy): domain Eukaryota; kingdom Metazoa; phylum Arthropoda; class Insecta; order Lepidoptera; family Saturniidae; genus Antheraea; species Antheraea yamamai. The sequence goes on along the minus strand of AP028428.1, from coordinate 21,477,616 downwards.
CTACAGCGTCTGTCTGTCTGTCTGTTCGCGATAAACTCAAAAACTACCGAACGGATTTTTATGCGGTTTTCACCGGTGGACAGAGCGATTGATGAGGAACGTTTTAGTATATAATTTGTCAAGGATTTTTTCATAATCAGGATGGGACAACGTCTGCCGGGCCCGCTAGTTAGAATATATACGAAGATAGGCTTCCGAAAAATAGCCGTGTGAAATATATCAAGCGATTCCAACTGAAAGCTTAACTTAGCTTAAGGTCAGAGCGACTGTTATGCTTCGCCCATACCGATATAGGTTGTAGAGACAAAGGTTGTCCATATTATTCTTTCTAGGTTACATACATTAAAGCACTTTATGTGGTTTTTTTTTCGAAGTTATACTAAAACGATTAATAGTATACTAATGATTGGTGAACTCAATGTAGTCTAATAGAGAACTTGAGTTCAAAATCTGCTTTTGGTTACAATATTTCGTAATTTGTTACCGCTACTTGGTTCACATTTTAAATACCTATTTTTTTTTCTAACCGAGTAATCTTATTGGTGTATGAAGCCTTAATAGCTTCTTCGGGCTTATTGGCGAGCACATAAGGCCCTTTGCCAAAATGACCAAGTCTGGGCTCGGGTTGTTTGTAAGTTGTTTAAGACAATAACTACTTGTCCTACGGTATAATATGAATTAATTCCAAGGTTCTAAACAAAAAAAAAGTGCTAATTTTAATAAGGTTCTATATAGCCCGGATAGCTCAGTCGGTAGAGCATTGGACTTTTAATCCAAGGGTCTAGGGTTCAAGTCCCTGTTCGGGCGGAGTATTTTTTGTAATAAGTTACATGTGTTTACACTGAAATCTTTAAAAAACGAATAGTTACCTGTGGTTTTCTCGTAATCGCTTTTGGACTATATCCTTACTAATGTTATAAGTACAAAACTGTTTTTGTTTGTTTGCTACGATTTTATGTATATAAATAGGTATTCAACCGTTCATCATAGAATTCTGCATTTACGCTGTTTGTTTCTTGTATAATATATTTACTTCCTGTCCTGTATAATTCCTTGCTACTATGAATATAAAATACAGAATGTGTTGTAAAGATAATGACAGTAGTGCAAATTCTGTATTACAGGGACACATATTAATTAAGCAAAAACAACAGAAAGCCAACGACATGCAGTATTCCCAGATGTTTGCCCATCCAAGTATTGACCGCACCCGATGTTGCTTAACTGTGGTGATCAAACTTAAACCGGTGTTTTCAACACGCTACCCGACACAGTGTTTACCCCTACCATTTTTCGTTACGCAAAAAGATTGTCGATCAAAATTTTAAAATCCTCCCAAAGTTTTACTTCAAATACCGGTTACACAAATATGTCTGAATAATATTAAAACAGATCAGAAAATTCTTAATAAATAAATAAATATAATCTTGCTTTAATAACAACAATGGCAGACAATTTATTAAGAATTCCCGAGAACAATATCTACATAACATTTGATATAACTAGCATAGCCCGGATAGCTCAGTCGGTAGAGCATTGGACTTTTAATCCAAGGGTCCAGGGTTCAAGTCCCTGTTCGGGCGTCCGTATCGTTTTAGTCTTCAGTGCATTAGTTACTGTTAAAAATTAATAAAGAGCACATAATTATGTCACGTTTGTTACCGCCTGCCTGCCATTGTATTTACGGCAATTTTAATACGAACTTCTTTATAATAAAATATCTAATTTAAAATTTTTTCGTGTCTGCTTTTTTGGAACTCTCGTTTATAAGCATGCGTGAACGCTTTACTAGATAGTGAAGAGTGATGTTCTCTCTGCCTAATCCATTATACACATGACATGATTGTTTTAAATACTTAATCTAATTTTGTATACAAATTAAATAATCTCATTTATTTGTTCAGTTTTCAAATAACACTTCAATCCAATAAATATAATATAACTAGCTGACACGCGCAACTTCGTCTGCGCCAAATAGGTTATTACCGGTTCCAATTTCATCTCCACACGCGAAAAATCTTAAAAAAACATAGAACCCGATTGTAGCGACACTTATCGGGTCCAATTGTGAATCCAAACTATCCTATATATAATGTCAAAAAATGTCTTCTCGGTATCACCTGGGCTGCTTTTGTGGTCCTCACCTCCACGCCCCATTTACTATCCTCGCAAAAACGTAATAATTTTACCAGCTTATGGTTTATATGTTATTATCTTCTAACCAACTTCATCAATTAACATGCTGTGAAAAGTAAACTTTAACTCCGTGACATTTTCAATTTGGTATTTAGCTACTTGTTTTAATAAGAATTTGTAGAGTATACAAACCTATATCTAGTAACTTTAGTAATTAGTAATTGTAACATTTATTTTCTTTTTCACATAAAAACAATCTTTTCGGTTTAAATATTAAACTTAGATATATGGTGTCTCGTATTTTATTCCATTATTTCAAATCATTCCAGCAACACATGCTATGTTATAGAATTTTGCTAATTTGAATTACATTTATTGTGATAAATGATTAAAGTATATATATACCAAAATAAAAAGTAGTCTAATATACCTTTCTAACAGTGAAACAATCTTTAAAATGGGATCACTAGTACCAGAGATTACCACGAACATCCAAACTCACTAACTACAACTTTTGAGTTTTTGGCGGGATTTTGGTCTGTCATGTAGTGGATTTTATATTTTATTCATAATCTTGTGTTACTTGACTATATATTGTGTAAAATTGATGGTGTTTTATGTAATATAGTTTGTTTATTGTGCATAATTGAAGTGAATGGAAAATAATACCACGGACCATGAATTCTGAGATGCCACTAAAACTCCATGGAAAGTTCTAACAAGATGGCCACCATCTTAGTAATGGCAGTAATAGTCTACTAGAAGACTGGTTGCCAAAAATGGAATGGAAGAAGAACTTGTAACACTATTAACTACTCGACTAGAACAGTAATAATCTAATAGATTGGTTGCCAAAAATAAAGTTAAAAAAAAAACTACAACTTTTTAATATTGGAGTTTCATACATACGAATTCCACCAGTGTCAAGTCAGTCATGGAAGAGTCACTTTATAGGTAGTATTAAAATTTCGTTATATAATTTAGTTCTTTCAGATTAGGCCACTGAGATACACAAAGACGAACACAACACTTACAGACATCATACCTTAAATAACAATATATTTACATAATAATCACTGTTAGTTACTGTGTTATGTTAAAGTTTAATCTTGTTAAAACAAATAAAATTAGCCAGAGTATTGACAAAAGGAGAAAATACACACCTTTGTGCCTTTGTTCAAATCAGACTTACGTAGTATATTGTTAGGTATAATATCAAACAATAAAATACTAAATCGGGGCAATTGAAAAAAATTTGTTCTAGAGTGTCTTCGTCCAATCCACATTCACATAATGAGTTATCCCTGATTCTGAGCTTCGCAATATGGACTGGAGAGCACACGTCTACAGATAGATCCTCAGTCCACAAATAGTAGACGCAGCAAACTTGCAACAGTCACGAAACTTATGTGGCCATTGCTTAACAGGAATGTTGTTCTGAATGGAAGCATATGATTTGCCTATAATTGGGTTGGCAGTTTTGTTTGGGGAGGATAAATCCTGAAAATAGGTTTTATAGTGATCAAAATATCCAGTCTGGATAGCTTCTTTAGCGATAAGATCAACAGCTTCAGTACCCTGGATCCCACTATGTCCTCGTATCCATACCAAAACTACATAAACTCCTAAATAATGATATTGATACAAATGGAATTGATTAATTGTGATAACTGATGTTTCAATGAAATATATCAAATATGTCAAAGCAATATCAAATGTAGTGCAAAAGTTTCAATATTTAATATTAAATTTAATATATTTTCTATAAGGCAAAGAATTTCATTCATTTCATTTCATTATAGAGGATAAATATGCAAAAAAATATTTTTGTATATAAAGATTTTGAACACAAACGTGACACTTCCTGAGCTTCTAAAACTGTAACATATTAGCCCTCAATAATTTTTTAACAGACTTTTTTTTTAATTTATTAGGTTTATTAATAGTTTTTTTTTAAATTAATTTTTGCTTATTCCAGTACATGACGTGAATTATTTCTAAAATATCCTCCCCGGCATCACCTTACTTGCCAACGAAATCTTATAACCGCACCTACTTTGACAGTTAAGTACCGCTTTTATACACGTCCGGAACTTTTAAAAGCTTTTTCGAAAACCCCTTCCATTAAGGAAGCAGATTTCCAAAAAATCCATGACACTTTTATATGGCTACATATTTAATAATAATAATATATAATAAAATAAAATACTAGGAAAAGCTAAGCAAATGATTATTTTACTATTATTATAAATGCGAACGTCTGTTTGTTAGTTTATTTTTTATTGTGCTTCACTCTTTACTTACTCCACAAATCATCATGCAATTTTTCGTACATTTTTTCAAGGGTACAAAGAAGGACGTAGGGTATCCTTTATCCAGAAAGAGTACTGTTTCGGAAACAGTACTTCTTTCCTTTCCACTTGGTTTATCTATCCCTGGCGATGCAAGCGACACCGTGTACAAACGCTAGTAGCCTATATAATTCGTTGGATAGTTCTTTATGTGCCAGTTCTTAGGGTTTGTCAAAATATGAATTACCCGGATAATAACACGTCAATTTTATTTATATACTAGCAGGTACAGCAGACGTCGCGCTCTGATAATAAAAAAAACCTTGACAAATTATACCTAATACCTAAACCTTCCTCGTGAATCCCTCTATCCACTGGTGAAAACCGCATGAAAATCCGTTTGGTAGTTTTTGAGTTTATCACGAACAGACAGACAGACAGACTTTGTTTTATACTATGTAATGATTTAATACTTCTTCCTATATTTGAGTTTCTTAAATTCCTTACTATGTTTTTTACTACAAAGATGATAAACATTAATAATTTTTTTTTTATTAAAAAATTATTTTTAATTTTTATTATTCAAACCAAAGGTACAATAAAAAATTATATAAATAGTAGTTATTTACCTTAAAAATATTCATCGAATGCAGTAAATTTCTATACTAATATATAGCCCGGATAGCTCAGTCGGTAGAGCATTGGACTTTTAATCCAAGGGTCCAGGGTTCAAGTCCCTGTTCGGGCGATTAACGTTTTGTTTCAAATCATAGTAGGGAATTTGTATGTACTTAGCTGTTTAACTACCTTGCCTTGTAATATATGAGTTGTTACATTACAAAATGAGTTAAATCCAATAATCGTTCATATAACATGGTTAATTTTCTTAAGATTTCCTGTTTTTATACACCAAGAAAGAAGTTCAAATTTTGCCGTTCGTAAGGTTTTTAGTTTCTTTTGTGACCTTAATATTTTCCATGTACAAAATTTGAAGATCCTAAAATATTAGGAACACATAAAATTGGATTTTGCTTATTTTGAAATGTAATAACTCATATGTTAAGTCTATTCTATTTTTGTTTGTGAAATAAAAAAATTACACGTTTAATTTTTTTTAACATTTCTAAAAGTATTGTTGGTCATTATTATAGTCTTTCAATGGCGGAATATACGTTTCCCAGATAAAAGATGTCATTAAAATCAACCTACTTGTTTTTTAATTAAATCTAGATAATTAAGAGACATGCAAACAATATTTTTAAATAAAGTATTTGTAATCAGTGATTTTTATAACAGGTACTTAATATTACAAAGCCGAAGAGTTTGTTCGCTAGAACACGTTAATCTCAGGAATTACTAAAAATTCTTTCATTGTTAGATCGCTCATTTAGCATAGCATCGAAGAAGGTTATAATAGGTTACATATCATCACGCTAAGACCAATAGGAATTGGTGCAGGTGCTGACCGGGCACGGGTGCTTCGGTTGGTACCTGCACCGGATAGCTCGCAGGGAGCCGACCGCCGTATGTCACGAGTGCGGCGTTGAACCGGACACCGCGCAGCACACACTTGCTGAGTGTGCTGCGTGGGAGGAGCAACGTCGCACTCTGACTGCGGCGGTAGGACAGGAGCTCTCGCTGCCGAGCGTGGTTGTGGCCATGCTCGGCAGCGAGGATGCGTGGAACGCAATGGCCTTGAGGAATGGCGAGGAAGTCGTCTCGCAGAAGGAGGCGGCGGAGAGGGTCCGGGAGGAGAACCCTCAAAGTGACCCTCTCCGCCAACGGAGGACAGGCAGGAGGAGGCGGCAGTTTGACCGCCGCCTCCTCCCACCGTAACCGGACCTAGGGAGGATGGGTCGGGGGGCCCATCCTCCCATTGCACAGGTCCGGCGGACGGAGGAGACGACCGGTGTGTACACGGTTGTCTCTTAACAAGACGGGGTCCGGCGGCGGCGCTTCCGCTGCTGGGCCAACCGCTGGGGCGGCACGATGAAATCTGTAGAGATCTCGTGCCGCCCCAACTATAGCGGCAGACGTACACCGTGGGGTTTTAGTCCGTGCGAGTCGGACATAACCCATCCTCTCCCCCGAGAGGGTGGGTATCCATAAGGGATTTCCCCACGTAAAAAAAAAAAGAAAAAAAAAAGACCAATAGGAATGGAGCAGCATTTAAAAATGTTTCAAAATCAGGGTTAACGTATGTATTATTTAAAAATATTTTCACCTTCTAAGTAAACGAAGTCGTGAGTTAAAGTTAGCGTTAGCCCAAAGTAACTATTCCACGAGGACGATGTCGCGGGTAAAAGCTAGTTTGTCATAAAAAACGGATGTACAGGCAGACAGACCTAGATATATAAATATATTAATATGCTTTTACAGATAGAGTTAAATCCTAAAAGTTAACATGGAAATTGTGACTATTGACTTAGCACTTTGACCCCGACCTTAAGTTTCGGAACTTTGTGTATATATTACCATAAGTGCTTCGACGAATAATTAGTGTTTTGTAAGTTTCTATTGTTTTCATTTGCCTTTATGCTAACTCCAGTAGCAACTTAGATTATAATAACTAATCTAAGTGGAAGTATTATGTTAGTAATAAACTTCTAACAAGTAAACTCCTCATAAGTAAGTTTTAGTCGGGAGTTTGTAGGAGGATTCCACGGAGTTATTCTTTGTATTTTTGTACGGTCTACTTTTTATGCTTGAATGGATTAGATCTATATCTCGAACTCTAAATAAAATACGATCCTCTATCTATACTCCCTAATTACGTAAAACTAGCTGACACTTCATCGTCTGCCTTGTCCTGCTCATGCACCCCACACCGTTTGTCCTACTTATACACGGCGCGAAAACACACATTAAGTTATTATACGAGAGGTCTGTCGCTGTGGGCGCGTCAGGCGAAAATTGCTCGATAGATTTCGACCATTTTTTTTATTTCTCAGTTATATGTTATTATAGATGTAGTTAGAAAGATACATATATATATCATTCCTTATCTAAAAAAATTCTTTATTTACTACAAAATTAAAAGAGTTTTAAAGAAACACAATTTTAAGTTAAAAATTATAAGAGCTATTTTTGAAGTTATACTTCTTTTGGCGCGTTAGGAAAATATAAATATAAAGATTTTTATCTTGTTACGCCAAAGAAGTATAACTTCTAACGCGTGTACATAAGTACACACACCCTTTTTTTAATATCATAGAAGGCAAACGGACAGTTGGGTCACCTGATTTTAGGTGACCACCACCGTCCATAGACACTTGCAACACCAGGGGAGTCGCAAGTGCGTTGCCAAACTGTTTTGGGAGAGAGGGGGAGTAAGGGAAGGGGGAAGGAAAGGAGAGGTGGGCTTCCGGCGCTCTCAATGACCGAACGAAATGCAAGCACTGTTACTTCACGTCGGTTTTCTGTGGGTCGGGTTGTAGTACCCTGGTCGAGCCGACCCATTTATGCTGAAACCATTAATAGCTTGTGCCGCGTAAAAGTGGGACAAACAGTGGTGTGGTGTGCATGCGCAGGTCAGTGAAGACAGAGTCGCCAATGTCAGCTAGTCTTACATAATTAGGGGTTGTAGATAGAGAACTGTATATGACTGTTAAATATATACAACTTCTCTACTATGATTTGAACAAAACGTTACTCGCCCGAACAGGGACTTGAACCCTGGACCCTTGGATTAAAAGTCCAATGCTCTACCGACTGAGCTATCCGGGCTACGTATTCATAAATAAATGTAACGTATCCGATAAACATTTCTTTATTTATTTTAGAGAGTACAACTATTATTTACACAGACCCTACTTTGGTATCATTTTTGAATAGTAAAGATGGGATTTTTTTTACTAATGTTATTATTACCTTCGGAGAAAAAACACGCATAGTATGGAATTTAAAACACTTAAATATATTAAGAACTGTTGCAATCTATATCTTCTATACATACAATAAGAAAGTAAACATAACGTGACTGTACTTTTTAAATTTTTATAAAACAAATGGTTCATGTGTCTTGGAATAAGTAATAAAATACATTTCAATCATTTTTAGAAATATCTGTCTGTTCGTTTGTTTGAACACACATCACTGCTAAAGTACTGCGTTCATGATGAAACCTTTCCAAGAAAATCATAATGCACATCTTCGAGTAACATTTAGTCTTTGCTCAATTAAAATCGATTTGGTCTATCAAAAGTTATTGTAATTTTAATGACGACATGACTTAAGTACAACAGAAGTGTAGATATGTATATGAACTGAATATATTCAGATGACTTTATTAATCATTGTTCTATTACATACAGTTCCACGCGGACGAAGTCGCCGGCACAGCTAGTGTAGAAATAAAACTTACTTGTTTTTATCTGGACTAAACTTTTGATTGTGACGAGTAATTTACTGCCAAATGAAGAACTATGTATTCATTGAAGTACATTTTCGTGCCGTATAGAAATGGGTCAAACGGTTCGGTATGCATGCATATAATTTCACTTTAATATATAGGCTATATAATAGTGTGAAACATTCTCTATCTACATTTTCTTCCAGTGAAACATTCGTTATTTAAGCCTCTTAAGTTCCGCATAATGTAATTAATTTTATTAAAAAAAGAAGTGACTATCATTACATTACTAAAAAAAATATTCCAACGTTTATTATTCAAACTAAAAGTATACCAAAGAACTGTGTGTAATATTTGTACCCTAAAATAATTAAAAAAAAATTGTATACGTTTAATTACTATACTAATACGTAGCCCGGATAGCTCAGTCGGTAGAGCATTGGACTTTTAATCCAAGGGTCCAGGGTTCAAGTCCCTGTTCGGGCGACTAATGTTTTTGTTTAAAATCATCTGACTGAGGATATGTGATGTGACGATTGAGATATGTATGTTTTAGTAATTTTATACTAATTATAATGATATAAACTGCCCTTTCAGAAATATTTATAAAATAATTTTTATATAAAAGCCTAACGGACATGGCACACGTTGTCCTGCCTCCATACTAAAAGTCAACCGCGGCGCCACCTACCGGTACCAATTATAAATCTAAGCTGTTCTTGAATCCACCTGAACAGAAGAAAAAATTCATTAAAATCTGTCCAACCGTTTAGGAGGAGTTCAGTCACATACACAGGGACAGAAGAATAATATATTCAAAGATAGTTTTTTTTTGTTTGTGTCAATTTTATTAATACATTAATTACGGGATATGTTTATTATAATATAAATGAAAAGCTCAGTTGAAAGAGAAGAAGGTGAACAGAAAAAGGCTAAATACCAATATTATTTTTAATTTTACAGTAGAGGCAAAAGTTACACTACGAACAAATTTTATATCTTATAGCGTTCAACTACAACCTCGTCCGATGTTTTATAACGGAAGTTCTAAGATAATAACCACGCTAAACCTAGAGGCGGACTAGCTCTCAAGTCCATCTGCCGGAATATTCGAACTTGAAGGTGATACCCAGCCAGGTGTGTTTGAAAAAGCCGTACTACCGTAAAATTATACGTTACTTATTGCAGTAAAGCCTGACAGCGGTCAATCAGTTCCAGGCGAAAGTAGCAACATAACATTCAATCAAGTATTTACAATGAATTTCCGCCAATTAACCTCTTTATCAATTAAATATCTAAGTTGACCATTAATAGGATGCCGATAAACCAGTCAAAGTGCTTGGTATATCTCTTCGATCAGGCAGGAAAGCTGTTAAAACAACCTTTTCGAATCCTGCTTTTAATTTTTTTTTAATCAACCCACCTTCCACGAAACAAAGCCTAGGATTTTCAATTTAAACTCGCCGGAACTGGCAAAATGGGGAAAAATTTTAATCCGCGCTAACGAATTGAAATCCGCAACGCAATCCTGCACTAACCGCCCGCGTCGCCATGTCGCGCCGCGCCGCACTAAATCACGTCAGAACTTTACCTTCTAAACAGGCTGACATAGCACATAGAATAGAGATACTTTAATATTTGGTTTTCCAAAATAATCTCACAAGAAATGCTTTAAGGTAATTTACTTTCACTAAAACGCACACAAAGATTTACGGCCTGGCTTATAAACCCAGATGGAATCTAAACAATGCTTACTGAAGTGCAATTTCTTATGGCACGGTAGGGAAAACATTTCGTTTAACACGAATTTTTTTTAAGAATAAAATTTTGATATATTTTTACTTGTAGGGATTAATGAAAATTCATTACACATACAAAATATGAGACTCGTTTCTTTACAATATAAGTCGGCCATCGCGGCCGAGTTGTCTTTAATGAACGTCCATGTAGAGGGCGCCAGTTGTAAGACGAACCTTTGCGCTATTTACTTGACCCATTTTGTACGTTAAAAATAATACTACATGTTGTAATGTTTTATATATTTATTATATCTAATAATCACAAAATATGACCGTATTCAATTCCAAACTCGACATAGCGTTAAGTATAAAAACAAAATGACACAGTGACAATAATTTTCATTACACAAAAAGTCCGCTTTGTGGGAAAAAAACTTGCTGGTTCTCGATACAATAGTAAGATTGCTATGGCCGGAAACTAAGTCCACCTTCAAATCATTGCCTTGTAGTAGCAAACACATATTTTATAGTCTACGTATATTTTAACTGATCGATTTATGAAATTCCTTGTAAATACAAATATTAAATGAAACAATTGTAAATAATATCTGTATTATTATTTTTTTAAATTATAATCGGGTTAGACTTTGTTATGGATATAGAAGCCAAAAATAATCTATTTACAATTTTTGTCTGTCGGTCTGCTTGTCTGTCCCTGTGAACACGTATCACTCTGAAAGTACTGAACTTATTTTGACCAATAAAACGCAAGGAGTTCTCCAGGATAACGGACGAAAATCAAAAATATGTAGTTAATTAAATTCTTACGGATTTTGATTAATTTTCTTTATGCTATATATAGCAGATATTTAAGCTATTTTTCATCTCCCTATACAACTTAAAAAAAAAACAAATAACAAAAAACAATTTCCGTTGGGTTCTGAACCGACGCCTCCATCGGCCCGTACAATGTACAGTACGTTCTAATTGAGCTACGGCTACATGACATTTCTATGCGTAATCTATTTATGTATGTGTTTGTCTGTTTGTTATGAGGCATCTTTTTTTCTTTGATTTTCAAACCGTAAGGATTCTAAACAAAATTCACTTCAATAATAAATTTACCATGTTGAAAATACTTAAAAATATGCGTAAACGAAACTGTCACTTATATGTTTTTTACATTTATTTTTATTGTATAAAAATGTTTGCTAAACAAAGGTGGAAACATTTTTTCCTAAAACATAAACCTAGATAATAGTTACATTGCATTATATAACATGAATCCGAATTAGAGATCTGTCAGTGCGTGTATTATTTCGATATTTGATAAAATTAGTTTTCTGAATATCGTTGAGTTTTGAAGTCTACGTGAATAGTGAACGGGCGCGAAGTTGAAGCTGGGAAGACATTTATCGGTAATATATATAGGTTAGTTTTTATCTTAATTGAACTCGGTAGGTGGTGCTCCGAACGGGTTCTAGGCTTATTTTAAAAGATTTTTCACATACCAACTGGGTACATGTTTGAGTGTGTCCCTGGATAGTTTGAATTCACAGTTGGAAGCGGTAGATGTCGCTGCCAACGAGTTTTAAGTGCTTTAAGATATTTTGCGTTTAAAAATACAACTGAAACCTCTAATAACTGATTTGGTGCAGAGAAGTTGCACGGGTCAGCTAGTATTATATATTTTCCGTTTTCATATTGTGCAAAATTGTAAGCGTAATTCATAATAAATAAATAAAAAATGGGAAACATTTTTAGATGTTCTATTATCACTAATACTATAAAACAAATTTCTCTGCCACGTCTTATTCTCTGTTCGCAATAAACTCAAAATCTACTGAACGGATTTTCATGCGGCTTCTACCAGTAGATAAAGTGATTCATGAGGAAGTGTATAATTTGTGAAGGTGTTTTTTTATTATCAGGGTGGGACAACGTCCGCCGATCCCGCTAGTTAAATCTATGAAGGAAATCACACCGAAGAAATCGCATTAAAAGACTTCAACTACATACGAATAATAAATCCTTTTTCAAATAATCCCAGAACATAAAAGCCACTACATGATAGTTTAAAATCCCGGTAAAAAACTCACAAACTATATGTTCGCTTTGCAATATTCTTCCGTGCAGTAAAGGCAAAGGTATGAGAGGTTATACAGCCATGAACGCGTTGAAAACGGTTTGATTTAATTGATTAAAACGTTTTGCGTGTTCACTTATCCTATTGCTTTTATTGGCAACATACAAATATTATTTTTCTGAACAACTTTGATATTTCTTTTAGCGGAACGTGGTAAATTTTAGAATGGAGAATGGGTGGACTTGTTTGTAGTATATAACAGTTATGGGTGTAAGGATAACATTTTTATTCGATATACGCCTATCTTAGTAGATAATATTACATTATAGGCACAGACAAGCCGTTAACGTATCGATAGGTATATAAAACAATTTTCCTTTATCACTTAGGCGCCACGTCCCGAGGGATTAGGGACCGCGTTGAAGGGTTTCGACGCTTGAATCAACCGCCTTTCAATATAAACTGTCCTAAGTACTTATCCAATGATAATGGTTTAAATTATAAAATACATAGTCCATTGTATAAAAAAAAATGTATCCCTCTTCGCTGGTTTCCTTATTTTATCTACTTCAATAACTAAATTTACATAATATATTCTAAACATGTAATCACTTTTTCAATAAATTAGGTCACTTCTTCCCCTTTGCAATATGTTTTGAAAGGTGTATTAAAAGTTTTATTGGATTGTATATACAATTGTACATGATTCGACTTTGGAAGCACCTTTGGTAAACTATTTCTACTCCAAAGCAGCAGTGTACTCGCTCGCGTTTAGCAATACGCACTGGTAAATGAGATATTTCAAGTTATATCCCGATAGTATCCTATCATAGTCTGAGTTAGTTAATAATGCGGTTTTATTTATCTATAAACTGCACTAAACATTTAATATCAGTTGTGCTATATACCTGTTTACGGCATCAAAAATAAACAACATTCAAATCGTTGTACAAAATTGATATGACATTTTAAAACAATAACATAGTTCGTCTTTTTCATATTGATCTTTACAGTTTAGTTTAACATTTTTCTCTCTTTCTCTGTCTCTGGTCAAGTACCTATAATCCATCATTTTATTTATGCCCGAAACTATACGATGCAAAACATTGCGCTAAATTTCGACCTGGAGTTTTTGGTTGAATCTTGGAATGTTATGTAGTGGATTTTATATTGAAGTTATACTTCTTTAGGCGCGTTATGAAAAAATGATGAGAGTGAAATTTTAAGATGCGCGCGCATCTGTGACACAAAATTAACAGTATGAAGCTGTCTGCAAACCGGCACTCTGAAGTTAGCTATAGTCAACATTTTGTTTCTTTGTATTTCTTTGTATTAAAACTTTCAATGTATTAAACACCTTTTTTCTATTGTTAGTGTCGTTTTTTCTACAAACGTAGAATAAGGCGAAAGATAAAAAAATTTCTATTGTTAGTGTCGTTTTTCTACAAACTTAGAATAAGGCGAAACATAAAATTTTTGAAAAGATATTTATCTTGTTACGCCAAAGAAGTATAAGTTCTAACGCGTGTACATAAGTACACACAGACTTTTTTTAATCATAACCTTGTGTTACTTGTCTCTATATTTAATAATATTGGTGGTGTTTTACGTAATATAGTTTGGTTATTGTGAACAAGTGAAGTGGATGGGAAGTAATAAATACCACGGCGGAGTTTTTGGCGGGATTTTGGTCTGTCATGTAGTGGATTTTATATTTTATTCATGATCTTGTGTTACTTGACTCTATATTGTGTAAAATTGGTGGTGTTTCATGTAATATAGTTTGTTTATTGTGCATAAGTGAAGTGAATGGCAAATAATACCACGGACCATGAATTCTGAGATGCCACAAAAACTCCATGGAAAGTTCTAACAAGATAGCCACCATCTTGTTAGTTCATTGTAATTATATCAAGAAACTTGTAATATCGATACTCACTTGACAATGGCAGTAATAGTCTACTAGAAGACTGGTTGCCAAAAATAAAGTAGAAGAAAGACTTGTAAAGCTATTAACTACTCGACAATAGCAGTAATAATAATCTAAAAGATTGGTTGCCAAAAATAAAGTTTAAAAAAAAAATACCACGGCGCGTAAATTCTGACTTGCCACAAAAACTACCTCTAATAACACAGCCACCATTTTGTTAGTTTATTGCAATGATTGCAAGAGACTTTAATATCATTACCTATTTGACAATTTCAGTAATAAACTACTCGAAGATTGGTTGCCAAAAAAAAAAACGTCGAAGAAGTCATAACGAATGCCGACAGAAGTGATAACTCTCAAAACGATAGAATTTAAACTACGTTCTCTTTTGAATTTTATATTAATTATAGTGTGAATTATTTAAATTTCATAATTTATAAATTGAAATTATTATCATTACTCTCTCTTTCACATCTATTGGCACTCTGAATAATGATTATATACTATTTATATACACTCATCAAAAAAGTCTAAGTAACATGTACTAATTTAAATTTTAGGATGGTTCTTCACATTATAACGTTGTATTTTATTTTTAAAATAATATCTTTAGGGTTCTATGATGTAAAAATAACAGCTGTTGTCTTTATAAGTTCTTTTAATAACAGAAATGAACAATATTAGAATATAATGTAGAAACTAAGATACATAAGAAACTAAACTTTTTTCTTACAAAATGAAATTTCTAAAGAAAATGTATTTATTGTGAAAGAATAGAACAATTTAATACAAAGTATGGGCTCCTCTGCTATTCAGAACTTGTCGGCAACGATTATTCATTGAATTAATGAGACTGTTTATGTCATCTTGCGGTATTCGCTCCCAATGGAATTGTAGCAAATCCTTCAGCTGTTGGGTTGTTGTCGCTCCGTCCAAGTCCTTCAAAACACGTCTCTGGAGCATGTCCCATGCGTGCTCGATGGGGTTGAGATCTGGCGATTGTGCAGGCCAGGGCAATACCCGGATGTACTCCGTTGCAAAGTATTCACTGGTTCGCCGAGCTGTATGTGAACGCCCATTGTCATGCATTAACCTAAAATCGGAGCCAAAGGTTTGTGCAAATGGGTAGACATAAGGTCTGAGAATATCCTCAATGTAATTTTCAGCATTCATGTTTCCATTTACAAAAACGAGCTCAGTTCGCCTGTTCTTCATAATACCCGCCCATAACATAACTGTTGAGCCGCTGTATGGATGAACTTCCTGAACGCACCTGAGCCTTTCAGTATTTCCGGGCCGATGATACACTCGCACCCTTCTTGTATCAGGCTTAAACCCGAATCGCGACTCATCGGAAAACATAATTTTATCCCATTGTTCCTGGGTCCATGTTATGCGTTCTCTACACCATTCATATCGACGAGCGCGATTCCCGTGACGTATCGGTGGGCACCTGATTGGGCGTCGAGCTCGTAGGCCGTACTCATGCAGTCGATTTCGCACAGTTTGAGGACTTACATCAATACCACTTGAAATTTGTAGCCTCAAACTTATCTCTCGAGCGGTTAACATCGGCTGGCGTCTTGCAGTCAGTTGTATGTACCGGTCTTGCCGAGTGGTTGTACTCCTTTTACGGCCTGGATGCTGTTCAGCGGGTTCTCCTGTATTATTGTAGCGCTGCCAAAGACGACAAATAACACTTCTATGAATGCCAAAATGTCGAGATACCTGAGATTGATTACTTCCCGCTTGCAACATCCCTACAGCTCTTTGCATTTCATCTGCCATCAAATGACGTCGCTTCATGACGTAAAGAATATCTAACAATTCAATTTTGTCGCTAACTTTATTTAAATGGTTGGTAAAATTATAAAATCAAGACTAAACGTAGCAATTAAAACGCACTTAAATTCAAACAAATTCGCAGTCATTTGAATTTTATGAAAAAACAAAACATAATCAAATTTTTTTTACAACCAGCCAGTATGTCATCAATAACAAAAAAGTTTACTTACCTACGCACTTTGTTTGAGTAAATACTTAGAAATTAATTAATATAAATGGTAAAATTTGTAATATCACGCATGTTGCTTAGACTTTTTTGATGTGTGTAGTTTATTAATTCATCAATAAAATAAATCACAATCTCGATACAAAATATGAATATTACACGTAGCAGTCTGATGCAAGCCGCGTAAAGGTAAAGCGGTCGGTTACGCTTACTGGCATGTCTTGACGCGAAATTATAAATTTATCTCCTACCAAAAAAATACCGCTCATCGCGCCTGAAGAAGATTTCACTCCTAAAATTTCGACCTTACAATTATGCCTATCATTACATAGTATAAAACAAAATCCCCTTCCGCGTCTGTCTGTCTGTTGGCGATAAACTCAAAAACTACTGAACGGATTTTCTTGCAGTTTTCACCAGTAGACAGAGTGATTCATGAGGAAGGTTTTAGTATATAACTTGGCAAGGATTTTTTAATAGTCAGGGCGGGACAATGTCTGCCGGGCCTGCTAGTTTATTATAAATTATTTTAATAATATTTAAAAAGGTTTATCGTACATATACGTAAAAGCGTCAAACAAATAGACATTAATCAAGGCAGTATATCGCGAGTTGGTTACGGTCCGATGGGCTGTCTCTTCAATACATTTGGCAGTTGACGGGATGCTCGCTTTCGTCAACGTCACGTTCGATCCGAACCAATGGTTGCGTAAATAACTGTTATCGTTTGTTGAAGATCTTTCAAATGATTAATCATTTAAATATAGTTATGTTGGCTAGAGTTGGTAAATAAAAGTCATACGTAGTTCGATACGAATATAACAATTTTTCTCCAAATTTCGTTAGTTATATTTAAGTAAGTCTTTTCATTTTTTTCTTTTTTTATTGGCAACTAATCTTCTAAATCATTACTACCATTGTCGTGTAGATAACAGAATTACAAGTTTCTTGAGGTAATTTCAATGTTCTAACAAGATACTGACCCTTTTTTTTTTTTCGCGGGGGAATCCTCTTGGATATCTGCACCTCGCCGGGCAGCATAGGTGAGAATGCCAGATTTCTACTGACTAAACCCCCTCAGTGTTCTTCTTGCACCATTTAGCCGGGTGGGCAGGAAAAGCCTCTGCAGTACTTCTACCCGACCCGGCAGGTGTTGACCCCTCATCAGGGCCCCGACTGGTAGTCTGGAAAGGGAAGACCTTGACCCTCTCTGACGAACTGATGGGAGGCGCACTGAACACTAATGCGACTTAACCACGTGGGCCTGTGTTAGAGTTGCCAGGGCGACAAACATGCCCGTGTCCATCGCCCACAGCAGGCCCTCAAGATACTGACCCTATCACAACTTTCCAGGGAGTTTTTTCTGGCATCTCAATATTCATGTCCCATGGTATTATTTTCCAAACCATTTCAGTTATGCATAATAACCGAACTGTATTACATAAAATGCCACCAATATTACAAAATATAGAGTCAAATATCACAAGATTATCAATAGAATATAAAAGCCACTACATGACCCACTAAGATTCCACAAAAAACTATTTTTAAATAAGTCATATGAAATTCGTATGCATAAACTAACAAGATAAGAAACGAACAAACAAATGTATTACGGCGAGTAAAACACGAGTGAATGTAGGCGCAGAACTTCTCCAATCAGCGTTCAGGCACTTCGCTGCCAATTTTAGATTTGAATCAATTAACGGTGTTGAATAAATATCGAGTCATTGTAAGCACAGATCTCTACCAATGGACGTTCTGGTATTTGTTGCTATCTTCAGTCTCAACAATTCATAAACGTCAAAACTATTAGTATGGAGCAAAGACCAATCGCCAAGAAGGGCACAGTCACCGATAGGCATTATATTAACTTGGGCTTGTAAATTAAATAAACTGCAGGCGTAAACGCTGCTCCAATTATGCGAGCAACACTGAAAATAATTGTATGCATTGAAGGTGGACGTGAGAATAAAATCTTTCCGACATCTACAAGTATCCTCTCTTTCTACCTAATTCTTTTGAAGTTCGACTGCATGACAAAACGAGACAGACAGCGTTATTGTTATCTATACTAATCTTACTATCTTACTAATATTATAAAGAGGTAAAGTTTGTGACGTTGTGGGTTTGTGAGTTTGTGACGTTGTGAGGTTGTAAGGGGTAATCTCAGGAACTACTGGTCCGATTTGAATAATTCTTTCAGTGTTATATAGCTCATTCATCGAGAATGGTTATAGGCTATATATCATCACGCTAAGGCCAATAGGAGCGGAGCACAGATGAAAAATGTTTCAAAATCGAGATGTTTCATTTTTTTGAGAGCTTCTGCTGTGTGTCAGCGTTAGCCCAGAGTAGTTAATTCTTTCAGTGTTATATAGCTCATTCATCGAGAATGGTTATAGGCTATATATCATCACGCTAAGGGCAATAGGAACGGAGCAACAATGAAAAATGTTTTAAAATCGGGGCGTTTTTTTCCTTTTGAGAGCTTCCGCTGCGTAATGCCCAATATAACTATTCCACGCGTGCGAAGTCACGGGCAGAAGCTATTAACTAATTATATTATCTATAATAATATTATAAAGAGGTAAAGTTTGTGAGGTTGTAGGGGGTAATATCTGAGGAGTCGGAGAAAAATGGTCGAACGAAAACGTTTCTTACGAACGCTGCCTTAATTATGAGATATATATGATTGAGTTCTAGAGAAAAGTTGTAGCTTGATAATGCCTATTACCGCCCAACGACGTGGGCACGGGTCGGCTAGTCGTATATAAAAAAAAAATCGAGGTAGTCATAAGGGCTACTGACAGAAGTGAAAAATCAATACAATAGAATAACTGTGTTCTGTTTTGAATTTTTAAATTAATTGTAGTGTCAATTATTTAAATTTCGTAGTGTGTAAATTGAAATTATTATCGTCTGGTTATCACATCTATTGGCACTACGAACAATAATTATATACATTTTTATATAGTTTATATAGAATATATAATCGGCTGCACAATCTCAATACAAAATATCAATATTATATGTACACAGGCCCCTATATACTACGCGTCGCTAGTCTGACGTAATCCGCGCAAGCGTAATACGATGGGTCATGTTTACTATCATATCATGACGTGAAATTATAAATTTATCTCTTGCCAAAAGCACCGCGCAACACGCCTAAAGCAGTTTTCACTCCAAAAAATATGGTCACAACATCAGAATATTGGAAATCATGGGGTTTTGGAACAAAAAGGTCATTATAGTACGTAGTGGCGTTTAACAGTTGGATTTGACAATATTACCTGCACCATGCCGAAAAAAAAATAAGCAATTAAAATGACAATGGATAGGACATAATTATGACAAGAGATAGTAAGATAAAATCGACAAAAAATATCACGGAATGGTAAAAGGACAAGGTAAAAGGAGGGAGACAAGTTAAAAGATGGACAGATGATGTGAAGAAAGTTAGTGTTTCGGTCTGACAACAGGCGTGTGTATCGTGTTATATTGACATCCCGGAATTCAAATTTAGGGCAGGTTTGACCATCATAGCGTGTTCGGGTAGCCTTTGATATGTCAGCCGCGAACTGCCACTATGCCGTCATCACTTGAACTGTATAATGTGAACATAGGCCTGTATGTGTATCTATACGCTTTGAATTTGGAATATCAAAAGCAATTTAATTGTACTATGGTTAATTGGAATGTTGTTTCTATATATTATATTAGGAAAACTGTTTATTTAGATCTAAACAGGTGGTTCAACTTTAAAATATAAAACAGAGTTTACTTTTAAAATCTTGTGAAATATAATCACGTTTACAGAATATCAAGACACTCGTGTTCAAGCGAATCGCGAACCCTATATGCGTAGTAAATTAATAGTACGACTTATGACTCTGCTTGGCGTATTACGATTTGAGATATTCCACTGAATTTTAAAAACTTTTTACCACAAACAAAACGAAAAAAGAGATACATTTACCACATAAACTCATCTCTCCATAACCATCGCGGTACTTGCTTAACTATTCTATGAAATACAATAATTTTATTCCTCTATGAATGAAGGAATGTATACTTTATTGTACTTTTGGGTTTGTACACTGACGAGCTTAATGCCACAAGGCCTTTGTTTTAAAGTTAATCAACGGTATTGTTATCAGTCAGAAAATTTTGTAGGTAGTGCAAATAAAAAAAAAATAAAGAAATATACACGATTTTGTATTTATCACTGGTTAAATGACACCGACAGATGTCACTAGTTGATACGTTTACAACACACAAGAATTAGTGATTAAGAGTAACTTGAAAATAAGGTTAATAGTTTTGTGTACTGTTAGAAGAAATTAAACCTAATATCATCACAGTTCTAAAAATGATTGTTGTATGATATAATAGTGGATCGTATTTGATATGGGGTAAGTGATAGTAAATACTAAATAGGTGTCATCATCAACGCAAAGATCAATAGGAGCGGAGCACCAATGAAGAATGTTTCAAAATCGGGCACTTTTTTCCTTTTGAGAGATATCGTTAGCGTTAATATTATATACATTGCCATGGTAACGTGGTAAGTTTCTATCGCAAACATTTTCAAAGTTTATTTTGTTTTCCTATTCAAAATTTGTTATCTATTACGTATTATAAAAATAAAGTTTGTGTATGTACAATTAAAATAACAACTTTTTGATGAATGTATATGGCTACAAATGAGCAAAAAATTTTTTTTTATATTTTGTCTATATTTTTATATTTTGTCTGTTTGTTTGTTTGTTCCGGGTAATCTCCAAAACGGCTGGACCTATTTGAACGGGAATTTTACTGGCAGATAGCCGAAATTATAGCGGTTGACATATTGTATTTTATTTGCCCGCGGCTTCGTCTGCATTGCTATTTCCAAAATGGTTGGACCGATTTTCACGGGGTGTTCACTGGTAGATAGCAGACCTCATAAAAAGTAATTTAGGTTTTTTTTGTTCGCCTTCGGCCGCAGTGCAATATCCGTAATGCTTGAACTGATTTTCACGGGGCTTTCATTGGCAGATTACTCACCTTATAAGAAATAACTATTTTATTTTGTTACTCAAGACTTCGTCCGCAATATTCTACTATCTCTTAATCGGTTGGACCGACTTTCACGGGACTTTTACAGATAACTAGCGAGCTCGGAAGACGTTGTCCCGCCCCGATAATAAAAAGAAAACCTTGAAAAATTATACTTAAACCTTCCCCACGAATCATTCTATCTACTGGTGAAAACGGCATGAAAATCCGATCTGTTGTTTTTGACTTTATCGAGAACAGACAAACAGACAGACCAGATGACATTGTTTTACACTAGGAAGTGATGAACTGTTACCTGTGCATTCGTTCGTGTGAATATAATAAAAAAAGTTTGTTTACTGTAAACAAGCGCGTGAAAGGTGCGTTGTACTGGACTCCAAGAATAAATGTATGTAATTTGAATTATATTATCATTTTGGTCAATTTGGCAGCCATTTTGCTTTATTTACCGCGTTTGCATCTACATAACTCAGTGATTATAGCAACGTATAAGAATAATACAATTATATCGACAATATGGGCATGTTTTGTCTATCTAATAAACAATTTAACACATGTTGTTCGATAATGTATAGTTTAAAATTTTCAT
Source organism: Antheraea yamamai (assembly GCA_036509395.1). NCBI lineage: Eukaryota > Metazoa > Arthropoda > Insecta > Lepidoptera > Saturniidae > Antheraea > Antheraea yamamai. Next base: position 21,455,419 of record AP028428.1, on the reverse strand, counting down.
TACTTTCTTATATAGTGTTAATGAGCACTGAGGGTAGTACATAGTAGGTTAAAGTTCAAGGTATGTTGCTGATGATAAATTCCATCCCATTCGATATACTATTCGTATTCACATATCTAATGTACACGTTACATGTTACAGTAGATGGCGTAACGTAAGATTGTAAGTTGGTGTGTACATTACAGAAATGCTTTTTCAAAAGCATTTGTAACTATGACACCATAGTTATTTACTATATTTAAAAAAACGCGTGCGGAGCCGCGGGGGACAGCTAGTACCATTATAAATTGTAAAGTGATATAAACATTATATCTATATAATAACGAAGTTTGTTGGTAAAATTACATCGTATAAAATAAATAAATATGTTTTCGTATCAAACAGTCTCGAATAGAATGCAGTGAAGAAGAAAATAACATGCGTACGTATGAAGTTACCGTTTCGTATATGAGTATATGTAATAATGAAGAACATTGCTACCGTGTACCTACTGTATGGGGAATGAACCGAGCGTTTTTCGCTCGATAACTCCCACACAAAGCGGCGAGTTGAACTGGCAGTGACATGAACTTTCGTGGAATAGGGGAATTCTTTATAAAACATTGTAGGTATTTTTTGGAACGAAATTCTTTAAGGCGACATGCGGTAAGTGTATGGTAGAAATCATTACGTAAGGAGAAAACGTTGCGATTTTCTGCCTTTCTTCCTCGACACGACTTTCTCTGTCTTTCTCTCTATTCAATATGAATTTAAATACGGGTGGTGCCAAATCTAGCAACATGTGTTATATTTTACGCTGTGTGCACTAAATCACTATAGTATTAAATAAAATAAAAGTGAAACATTTTGATACTTACTTATTGTTATATGTATAGACAAATTATAAAAGATATAATAGGCTACATACAGAGAGAGACAGTAACTCACATGAGAGGCGCATAACACTTTTGTCCAAGCACATCTCATTAGACATATTTGACCATTGAACTTTTAAATTCAAAAGGACAATTAAATATATTTTATATAATTGACTATTTAAACAATATTCAGTAAATTATATTTCAATATTCATGATTATATTTGCTATCTTGTTTTCTTTTCCATAGGTTAATTTTAGTTTTTATAAATGACTTTATTTTCAGTTTTTCATTTATTTTTATTCTATTTTTTTCTTTGTCAAATGTTTTCAATATTTACTGTTATATATGAGTAATTTTTCATTATTATTAATAGTGTAAGTTGTATCGATACGATAAAGAGTTATAGATATTCAGTCTAATATACTCTTTCTTGTTAATATATTATTCGTATGTTAACTGTTCCATTATCCACATTTGTAGATAAATAAATCAATCTATCATGAGCCTCTGAGAACAAGGGTTTATAGTAGGATTCAGATGTAGTCAACAAAAAATTCTACGACAACCCGCATCATAAACGGTAAACCAGGCTGTCAACGATCAAATGAAAAATGACTACGCTCTACCTGAACAAAGACATCCCTCGGGAAATCAACTACCTACAACCAATAAATACAACATTTTGGTGAGGAGTTTAGGAGTAACCATAAAAAGCAGCTCTTTGAGTTTTTACAGTTACAAATTTATAGTCCCATCCTTCCTTATACATATATTGCTATCTTTTGCCCGCTGTTTCGCACAGTTAGTACAGTATTGACCTATCCCTTGCGATATTTTTTTAAATTGTAGCATGGCAAAGTGACTGCAATATGCCTGATGGTAAGCATAATACAATCCAAAAAGAACAGCGACCGCCGAGAAACAAGCCCTCCTTTGCCGTTCGCCGCTGTCATGTCAGGCTGCGTAAATGTCTCTTCACGTTACACTCGACCCGGTGTTATAGAAACAGCTTCACAGTACAACAAAGGTAAGATGTTGCGAACATCGCTTATCAAACTGAAATATTTTAGAAAATTATCCGATACGAAATGTATATAAGAGTTGTTGAGGTATGTATGCTTGGTACACATATATGTTTTAACAACTCATATGTGTATGAATAGTTAACTTAGCTCAGGTTAACTCAGATAGGTCGCGAATTGCATGTATCAGGCAACATCCCAATCCGAGGTGTGCCGTGCACCCTTGAGCTAGTTGTCAAATAAAATCAGCTGAGTGCCTTAAACGCTCGCCTTAATAGTCCGGTGAAGCTGTTAAGATCTTGCTAGGTCAATAGCGTAGACAGTTCGAAAAAAAAAAAGTTGCGAACATTATAAGATTTAGTGTAAAACTGTAGCTGCGAAGCGTAGCGCGCGTGGTTCGGTTATGAAAGGAAGAGGAAGGGGTTAAATTGTATAGCTCTTCAGAATACCTATCACGATTCGGGTGGTAGATCACGCACGTGAAAGCGTAATAAATAATCAAACTTACATTCACAATTATATAATGGTGGCAAAAAAGTAATTTCGGTTTTTTAGTATGAAATAAAAGCGATTTTTTCTATACAAAAAAATGAAATTTAATCAGTCAAATATCTTCCATTCTGTTCGATGACCTTTTGACACATTTTTGGTAACTTTATAAACTCGCGCTTAAAGAATTTCTGGTCCTTAACAGCAAAAAAACTCAACTCAGTTCAATTTGAAGTCATCGTTATTACTATATTTTTTATCATTTAAGAAGTTTTGTAAACTTCGAAATAAATGTTAATCGAATGGTGGAAAGTCTGTATGGGGAATACGACATCACTTCTCAACCAAGCTCCAATAGTTTCGTACGTGTATGCGCATTCTTAATAGTTTTACTCTATTATTCATCGAACCGTTGACTATTGCATTATCCACAATTGTAAATAAATAAACCGGTCAACGATTTTCAACACCAGAAGAAGCATATTTCCGAAATCATGACGGAGGAGTGGCAAACATCTTTTCAAAATTGGTTTATTCATATGAAAAAGTGCATTTAAGCTATAAAAAATACTTTGAGAAACAATAAATTAATTCGTGGTAGGTAATGCTTTTTTATTCATTCCGGAAATATTTAATGAAATGAAAGTTGCAAAGGACCCCGGTTATTAAATTCATTTGCCGGAACGCAACGTTAAATGTTCGGCTACCGATTTTTAATTAAAAACAATAGCCTAGAATTCCATGTATGAATCACCAAGTGGTGTGTGTCATGCTACTTGCATAGTGTCACTCGTCAAGTCTACTACCAATCACTTTGCTGTAATTTTACTCATAACGAAGTTCATATTAATGTCACGAATCTCGTTACTATTTAGATAAGGTCTTTAAATCTTATAAACTATTATAGCCCAGATGCCCCAATTCTGATATTACTTACAAGGGTATATAACACTTTTCATTGTAGTATATCTAACAAATAGTAAGTGTATTTATGGTTAAAATAAATTTATGGTTAATATGTCTAAATGCAATTGTTTTTTTCATATGTCCGTGACATAATACTGTTGAACCTTTTATAAATAAGCTTTTAATAATTACATACAATATACTTATATTTCAGATTATCTGTACCCCTAACTCCGTCCACGTGGTACCTAATGTAAAAAAACAGTGACTAATAAAATCATTTGAACGTATTAAGGCCATTTATTTATCTACTTCTCTCGTACTTAAGTCGCGTCGTCATTAAAATTACAATAACCTTTGATAGAGTGAACCGATTTTAATGAAACTAATTAAATGTTACTCGAGGATTATTATGCTTTATGATTTTCTTGGTGAACACAGTACTTTAGCAGTTATGCATGTTCATATAAACAGAATGATAGATAAACAGACATTTCTAAAAAATATTGAAATGAATTTTATTACTTACTAGCGGGCCCGGCAGACGCTGTCCCGCCCTGACTATAAAAAAATCCTTGACAAATTATATACTAAAACCTTCCTCATGAATCACTTTATCCATTGGTGAAAACTGCATGAAAATCCGTTCAGTAGTTTTTGAGTTTATCGCGAACAGACAGACAGACAGACGCGATAAGCGACTTTGTTTTATACTATGTAATGATTCCAAGACACCTACAATATATTTTTTTCACGATAAATTAAAATGTGCAGTCACGTTGGATTTACATTCTTATTATATGTATAGAAGATGAGTGTACCAAATCAGTACCAAAAGTCAACTCTCGGAATATTTAAACGTTAACCCTTACCCATCGTTTGAAAATCTTTCATAATGTTTCTAACTTGGATTAGACTTGTATTGAGATGAAATTTTTTCTTGTACATTATTATTGGTCGAGCACTTAACAACAATCTCACTTCATGTTAGGTGACGTTGTGGTCTGGGATGATAATAAACTACACCTAAATTGAGCGGCTCTAAATATCTACTGCCGGAATACGCATATAGTTGCTTGGCAGAAGACTTAAAACTTAAGGATAGTTACTACCTGGTGGCATTCCACGAAAATAATAGGTCTTTACCTATGAAATTGCCGTTCTGCAGTACTGGCCATTTCAAATCATAATAATTTTTGTTTGGCTAAGAATTATAATTTCAAATTAATTTTATTTTAAAAACATGAAATTCTTTTTCCAAAAGTAGTCATTTGTTTATTGATTAGTGTTACATTTTCATCGCATTTCAATCTTTTTTTTTCATGGATACGTTAAAAATTCGAGTAATTATGGAATATGAGTACCGTCGTGGCAGCAACGCGGTACAAGCGGCACGCAACATCAACGACGTTTACGGAGCTAACACTACAAACCAACGCACCACCTGTTATTATTGGTTTGCTCGCTTCCGTTCTGGGAATTTCGACCTGAAAAATGAACCTCGCGGTCGTCCGAAGACTTTGGTCGACAATGACGAATTAAAAGCGAATGTGGAAGCGGATGATACACAATCTACGGCTGAATTAGCAGCAGCTTTCGACGTTAGCGTCAAAACAATATTGGTCCATTTGCGTCAAATTGGCAAGGTAAAAAAGCTTGACAAATGCGTGCCCCACAAACTCTATGATCGCCAGCGCGAAGTACGCGTCGAGACGTGCCTTGCATTGCTCAACAGACACACAAATGAAGGAATTTTGAATTGATAACCGCACGTGCTCAGCAAGTTGGTTGGATCCTGGTTCAGCACCTAAACAATACCCTAAACGAAAACTTACCCCTAGAAAAATGATGGTCACTGTTTGGTGGTTTAGCGCCGGTGTGATTCATCACAGCTTCTTACCAAACGGGGTGTGCATTACTGCAGATGTGTACTGTGAAGAACTGAACACAATGATGGAGAAGCTGGCACATCTCCAATCAGCATTGGTCAATCGCTCGTCTCCGCTGCTCCTGCACGACAACGCGCGACCTCATACTGCACAGCAGACGGTCTCCAAGTTGCAAGAACTGGGGTTGGAAGTTCTCCGTCATCCGCCCTACTCACCAGACCTTGTGCCTACAGACTACTACTTTTTCCAGAATTTGGATAACTCCTTGGCGGGAAAAAAATTCAATACCCGAGAGGCAGTACAAAATGCCTTTGAAGAATTTGTTGCCTCCCGTCCAGCTGATTTCTTTAAGAAGGGCATCAATGAACTGCCACTGCGTTGGCAAAGATGCATTGATTGCAAGGTGATTACTTCGATTAATACAAATAAAAAATACATGAAAAAAATTCGTTTAAATTTTTTCATACAAAACGGCAATTTCATAGGTAAAGACCTAATATTTACCAAATATAAATGGTTTACCCAATAACATATGCTTTTATTTCAGGAGTACGGCTAAAACCATCAATGTGTATTTCCGATATCTAACAGATTACCAATCCCGGGGGAAATTATCGAAGACAAGGATAATTCGCTTTTACGATATTAATCCGTATCTATGGAAATATATATATGAAAAATCCGTAATAACTTAGGGAAATATAAAACGTATTCGTATGTATAAAGTGTATGTATTACTTACTTTTCATAATTTAAGCAAACCATTAAACATCAAGTCCATAATTCATTCTTTTCCGAGGGAATTAAAATATCGAATGTTTGATTTAGGAGCATCGCTGTTTTTGAAAACTCATGGATTCGTTTAAAAGTAATTCAAGAGAAAAAATTGGATGACTAGATATTTATATTGAACATATGCGATGCCCTTTCTATATATTATGACAACGTAATGCATGAAAACAGATAAGTTGCAACAAAGTCCGCCAACAGTGTAAGAAATTGGACACTGCATTAGCCTAAATTTGCTTCAAATGACGAAGTTCTACTTGAACCGTTCTCGGCTCAGAATTCATTCATACTTCAAGTGTTAGTCACGTCTCACAGCTTAGGTCTTAGGCTAATTATGAGCTTCATTAGTCGTTCATACTTCGAGCAATAGCCTCGTCCATAACTTAGGTTTTAGGTTAACAATTAGTTTTATTTTTCGTTCATAGTTCGAGCGGTAGTCACATCTCATAACTTAGGTCTTAGGTTAACTATTAGTTTTAATATCCATTCATACTTTGAGCGGTAGTCACGTCTCATAATTTATGTCTTAGGTTAACTATTCGTTCATACTTCGAGCGATAGTCACGTCCATAATTAGGCCTTCGGTTAACTATTAGTTTTATTGTTCAGTTATACTTCGAGCGGTAATCACGTCTCATAACTTAGGTCTTAGGTTAACTATTACATTTACTAGTCGTTCTTACTTCGAGCGGTAGTGACGTCCATAACTTAGGTCTTAGGTTAAATATTAGTTTTACTACTCGTTCATCCTTCGAACGGTACTCACGTCTCATAACTTAGGTTTTAGGTTAACTATTAGTTTTACTAGTCGTTCATACTTTGAGCGGTAATAATGTCTTTTTCGTGAGGGTTTAGCGGTGATTACTCATTTATATCTCGACCGTAAGTCATCCCTAATAGGTTAAGTTTTAATTGAGGTATTTGTTGACGTATCGGTTGTAGCTGTAGTTGTAGTTGTTTAATTGTGATTTGTTAAATTAACAAATATTCATTTTTAAAGTGTAAGTTTTGCATATGATAGACGCACCTCGCATAATTCGGGAGTTTCTTATTTTTGGACTTTCCTATCACTATTTAGTTTGTTCTAAGGCCATCCCCGGTAATTAGTTTTGGTTTCTATTTGCCTTATGCTTTTAATTATTATTTGTGTTCTCTGTAACTTTGTTTATTGTATTTAAAAAAGTACTACATAATAATAGTAGCTTATTTTATTCAGATATTACATCCATATTTTGTTAATAAACTTAGCCTATGTTAGTAAAGATACATATGTATTATATACATAAATAGATATATAAACATATTCTAATATAAAATGTTTGCAAGAGAAACGAAGTTATTTATTTCCTCGATACAAGTAAATATTGTCTATTTCAATACATTTCAAACACATCTCCCTGGGATGAAGAAGCGAGAACTAGCAGACAGTTTCGATCCATCTCCAGCAGGAAGATTGATGGTGCTATTGGAATTTCATTCTTGAGCCTTTCGCGGCCTCATTTTGCATTTGAATATTTTGTTACAATATCTTGAATATTAACGAGTTTCTTGCTTTTACAAGAATGTTTCCGCTCGAGACCGTAAAACTTTAATTAAATATATAAGAGGACACAATATCACGCTCGGCTATTTTATCTCAAACTAAGTAAGGATTATGATTGTTACTAGTTTATATACCTATATACAGGGTATACAGGGCTTTTATTATGGGGCACGCGGGACACGCAGTGCCCTTAAAGGGAATTTCGGTAATATCGAAGTATTGGCGTAAAAACTAAAAAAAAATATGAAAGCGTAAAAAAAAGAAAAAGAATCAACCTTGGTAACCTTTACAAAAAATTTTGATTTTTTAACAGGTCAAAGTTATACAAAATCTATCTTTCAGAACAGTTACTGCGTCTCACGGTGGTTTGTCCCTTAGTAATTGGTCGGACGTAGGATAATGAAAATATTGTAATTTTACATTATTATCTACGATTTACAATGAAAAACAATAGCAAAACAATTTAGTTTAGCTACAGTAAGAGCTTTATTTATCTCAAGAATACAGCTTTTCGCCAGACGTAACTAAAGCAGGGTTGCACTAAGTTCAACTTAGGAGTGAATAAACATTTATATTTATATGTGGAATAATTATAGATTATCTGTGTATTACTGTTTGATTATCTGTTTATTACAAGTAATAAATGTTATTATACAAAAGCAATAATAAACATGTTCAACTTTTTAATTATTATGGTGAAATAATAAAAAAAATAGTGACCCCCTTGGGAAACATATTCCCATCACGTAAACTAATAAATCAAATTCAAACTACTGTATCATTTAATATCTTAGTATAAGTATTTAAAATTAAATATAAAAAATAGTAAATTATAAAGTACATTAATAAAATCAAAAAAAAAACAAGAAATTTTCACGGGTTCAATATTAAAGCTATATACAACAGTAAGTGCTTCTCTGCTCGTATATTGATACTCGCACGCACACACACACACTCGTATACAATAGAAAGAGATAGAAAGTCGCATGGAATCTTTCGTTTCGAGTCTTCGTTTGCTCGTTCCAACTAACAAACCAACTCACTCTTCTTTTCAAACTGACTACGTTATTGGCCTGGTCACAGCTTCACCGGAATAACAAACTTACACTCGCATTTATAATATTAGTTAGGACAAGGCTGCGCGAGTCCACTCTTTACAGGCGAATAATCATTTTGACCTACAGGTGCTAAATAAATGTCAAGCTACGATATATGCTGTTGTCGGTCATACAAATTTACAATACCTGAATAAAATCAAACGCGAATGAAAGCAAAAATGAAATTAACGTGTAAAAATAAAATGCTATACTAATACGGAAGCAATCTCAGAGCTTCCATTTTATACAAAAACGTAACATATTCTTAGTGAGGTTCATGAAATACTATGTTAAAGTAATGTATACTGTATCAGAATTATATTAATATAAAAAATAAATCAGTTAATTTGAGTAATAAATGAGGAATTTAACATTTACCGGAATATATTTTTAAAATTGTATGATTATTGTTAAAGTAATTATGTAAACTCAAACGAACCACACGACTGAGACACGCGACATGTTACCATGTTGACATAGGTATTCACAGTTCGGCCTCTCTCGGCAATACTCGTTTCTCTAGAACCGGTTAACCCGTCCTCGGCTCTTCATGCTCCGAGCCGCACCAAACGGCCCGACCCCTCTGTTACCTCGCTCTCGTTTAGCGTACTTTCGTACCTACACTTTGTAAGGTAGTTAATTCGTTTGCTTCTAAAATATATAGCTTATGTCACCAATAATGAAGCTATACAATATAAAAGAAAATCTGACTAGAACTTCCAAATATTGATATATTCAAACGAACAATAACAATCTCTTGATGAACAAATATTTTTTTTGTTATTAAAACCTATATAATGTTATTACAAGTGCGGACCTGTATTTTATGCGGTTTCCGGGCGTCGTATAAAATTATCATAAAACTGTAACAGATAGAGGTAACTGTTATTTAAAATCACAGGTAAATAACAACGAAAAGTGCTTTTATCTACTTTTGCAAAAGTTTTAATGGAATTTAATAGGGACTACCCTGGTTAGATGACATTACATCGCGTCATGCGCTATTAGGAGGTAAATGGTTTTCACTTTATGTTTCGCATACGTAATGACTATTGAGAATTAAAATACACATATTAGAAGAAACAAAGGACGTTGTGTACAGTATTTTTTTAATCGATACATTTTCTTTAATATGAATATTCATTTTCATGCTGTATGTATACTAAGGCTGGGCTACGAAAGAAACGGATGAGAGAAAACTACATATGGCAGAGATGCAGCTGTGGCAAAAATTTACAGGTGGATATGTGGTGTAACTAGAATGGATAGGATTAAGAATGTGTATATCAGAGGAAGTTTGAAAATAGCACTAGTGATAGAGAAGTTTAGTAGTAATAGCATGTTATGGGCATATCATAAGGAAAGATGAAATAAAAACTACAAAAGTTTTAAATATTATGTTGGATATAAGAGTAGAGGAAGACCGAAAAAGGTATGAATGGCTTGTGTGATAAATTACGTGTATAAAGCGTGTGAATACTGAGTTGACATCTCACAGAGGAGAGTGGAAGAGGAATATATGTTGTGGCGATCCTACCTCGGTGGGATAAGAGATAGAAGATGATGATTCAATTTCCAAACTATATATAGCGTATATCATAGCAACTACAAAGATAATAAACATGGATAATAAAGACAATATATGACTAGTGACCGACTATATAGCCCAAACGGAGCGCCTAAATAATGACAGAACCGCTTCAAACTTACTCGATACCTACCGTTATATTTGGCTAATTTAATCAAAATATTATTGCCTAGGTATTATTTTGATGTAAAGGCTATATATAATACTGTAAGAATTAATTCAGTAGTTTTTGCGTGAAGGGCTACAAACATTTATTCATACTTACACGATTTCTTGTTTCGAATATTTATAGGATTAACACAGACACAGAATTGACAATTATGATTGTCATGCTCTTCATGCGTAGGTATCGAGCTCGCGATATCTCGGCTCAATTTGGAGTTAGAGCAGAGTAGAGTTTGGAGTAGAGAGTTATGTCAAGAAGTCGGCGTGGCCGAGTGATTTGACCGGTAGAATATCTATCCGATGTCCGCAGGTTGGAACTCCAATATGTACCATCGAGTTTTTAGGATCTCGCGTACATTTGCCTACCTATTAGTAACACTATCGGCTAACGGTGAAGGGAAATATCGTAAGGAAACCTAAACCTGAATATGTATGTGGGAAAATAGAGAACTATGGATATCTCGGAGTATTAAATCACCAATACGTTGGCGTAGTGGTTATGCCCACGCCTTCCTTCAGGAAGAGGCCTACGGCCTTGCAGTGGGTCTCCTACAAGCTGATCGCCATTACATCACGAGTCCTATTAGTTTGGTGTGTAGAAAAATGACATATTATTATATTATTGGTTTCAGCAAGAATGGGTCGGCTCGCCCGTGGTAGTACCACCCTCTCACAGAAACACCGACGTGAAGCAACAGTGCTTGCACAGTTGCGTTTCGTTTGGTCAATGAGAGCGCCGGATATCCGCCCCCTCGCCACTTCCCTCCCCCACCCCCACTCCCACAGATCACAGCGGTGATCACTTACCATCAGGTGACAAGGCTGTTCGTTCGCCCCCATTAATTAAAAAAACAATCAACGTGTAGTTTAAAATTGAATGTAATAAATATTTTCAATAATTCAGCATTATAACACAAAAACGGCTGGTAAATATGTAAAAAATATGGTAAATAGTTGCATCGTAACGACGTTCAATATTTGCTTATAAAATAGACGAATATAAATAGTTTTATTCACTTCTTTTTTATTTGTTTCATAAATATTTGTGAATAAACATATAGTAAATCTAAGTTAGTCTCCTTTAGGTTCAAATTCCATTAACAATTTTGGTTGCAACATGCAAGTTACCTGCGACAGCCTCTCGACAACAATGCCGGGCAAAAACAAACACGTAACATGCGATATGTTAACATCTTTATCAAGCCGTGACACTCCATTACCTGACCGAATTTATTACCGTGGTACAAGCTACAATCGTACAGCGATAATACTACGATGGGTTTTTCACATACTGTCTTAAACTTTTCTCGGATCAGCTATTATGATTTTTCTTAAACTTCTTATGGAAGGTCTTTGAAATTCTGATCGACATTCTTCTTGTATGATGAAAGTGGTGGGGGTAAACATTATGTGGTGTAGAGTATTGAAAACAATTGTTTTCGTGTGATCATTGAAGTTAAGCAACTCCCGGGGACACTGCGTGATGTTGTCATTTTGTTGTATTTTTTTAATCAAAATATTTCCCTGGAATACAACAGTTTCACTTTTATTGCTTGTATTTACGACACACTCTGCTTCTTTTTGTTAACCACATAAAAACTTATACTTTGTTTTGGACAGAATTTTATGTCACGTTGTTGTATTATTCAAGCCCACGCTCAAATTGTTATCAACTATACTCGTATATAGCTAGTACATACTTTAAGAACCCGATCTACTGATGTCTATGTATAAAAAAAAGTCGAGACACTTATAAGGACAGCCGACAGAAGTGAAAAGTCACAATGAAAGAAATGTGTTTTCTTCTGAATTTTCATATTAATTATTGACATCTAGTTGCAACTTTATCTCGTTATATAATACAATAGACTCATGTTCCGGTGCTGACAGTATGTACGCCTACGTTAAGTTTAATAGCAATGTGCCTGACGCGCATGTCTGTCGTCTGTCAATAGTGGGAGGTCTGAGGTTTTATAATTGTGCACTGTCATAACGATGCCTGTGTATTGTTATTAAAATAAATTGTTTATATTGCCTTTAACTTTTACTTCTTTATCCGTATATAAGTCTGTGTATAATTATTTAATGCAATAAACCGCAAATCATCTCTTAACTTGTACCATACCGTAACGAAAGCTTACACAATATAACAGAATACTTTGAGGCGTGAGACATAATTCACTGCCTCTACCAACTACCTTCTCTAACGATTTCAAACAAAATATTCCTTCATTGGCGAATAATACGAATAATAACCGATTCCATTTAATATATTTGTATTATACTAGTTTTTTATCACATTTTGATACATAAATATTATTGTCCGTGTTTAACTTTTTGATTTTTGAGGTGAGAACTACTTTAGCCACGCTGGGCGATTTTTGATAGGGGAAAATCTTTAAAGTTCGCGTCACCGATGACCTCGACATGCTCGTGACATATTGCGCTTGCGTCAGGCTAGCGGCGCATAGTATAGAGACCTGTGTACACGTAAAATTAATATTTTGTACTGAAATTGTGCAGTTGATCATTTGTTTGATTACTTAATAAATAGTCTAGAAATGTATATAATTGTATTGTATATAATTTCAAACAAAGAATTACATATGAAATTTAAATATGTTAGGCTATAATTGATTTCAAACTTAAAAAGAACACCGTTGTTCCATTATTTTAAGTTTTTACTTCTGTCGTCAGTGCTCATGGCTGTCTCGACTCTTTTTTTATTTATCTATTGTAGGTACGTATTGTAAAGTATATCTATAGACTACATAAGACTCTAGAATAAATAGAGACTTATAAATAACGTTTGGATTTGCATAACACTAAAGCTCTACAACAGTCACAAAAAAAGTACTGAACTGTTTTATCTTGTTCTATCTATATTCCTATACAGATAATGATATTTATCCAATAAACTATGAACGAATAAGGTTATTAATGAAAACGACTGTACGGCTTTTTATTAAATTATGCAATAATATCCATAGGTCGCTGGTTCAAATCCGCCTCGAAAGACAAAGATGTAGGGAGAGGAGTAACTCCTTGCCTTACATGTGTTCTTAGGATGCCCGTGTGTGGGAATAAAGTTGTTTGTTAGATCGTTGTGCAACATAACTGAGTGCTTGTACGCGACAAACAATTCAAGTACTCAGTAAATATTATTTTAATTCAACTGTACCGATGAGCACATAATAAGGTAACATGCAATGTACATAAACGTATATAGATAAACAGAAGATCAGAATAAAACAGGCTATAAGTGCCAAGTAAGTTGGGAAGAATACTACCACTTGAGAACTATCTAGACGTGCGCCGAGTTAACAATTTTATAAAGATACCAAACACAGACAAAGCGCGTGGACGTTAGTCGTTCATAATCGCTACTTAAAACCAATAATGCTACAACGTGTAGGTCCGTTTCCTCGGCGTGGAGCCCTTGAGTACGCTGCTCGCGCGATACAGTGACACAAAATCTTACATCACTGCGACAACATTACACATATCACCTCCACACACGTGCACCCATACACGCTTACACATGCAAGTGGAAGGGTCTTATCTTTTTTCCCTTATCAAACTGAAATAGTTTAGAATATTATCCGATACGAAATATATATAAGAGTTGTTGAGGTATGTATGCTTGGTACACATATATGTTTCAACAACTCATATATGTATGAATAGTTAGCTTAGCTTAGGTTAGCTCAGATAGGTCGCGAATTGCATGTATCAGGCAACAGCCAAAGCCGAGGTGTGCCGCGCACCCTTGAGCTAGTTGTCAAAATAAAATCGGCTGAGTGCCTTAAGCGCTCGCCTTAGTAGTCCGGTGAAGCTGTTAAGACCTTGCTTGGTCAATAGCGTAGTCAGTTCGAAAAAAAAAAGCTACAACGTATAAACAAAAAAAGAGCTTGATTCGAAGCAACTCGCTTACTCCTTGACACATTGCTTAATGGATAAAAATTTAGATAAATCCTCGCTTATCAGCGTTAACCATCTTAAAGGTTCAAACAGGAAATTTAGAAATGAGTAATTTATTTTTTTATCATTAATAAAAAATCGACTGAAGATTTAAGATTATAGTTTTTTTCCAATATATATTAAACTATGAATATATTGATAAACCCATCACAGTAATTGCTCTACCGGTTTCTATGAGACGGGTGCAGACGATTGGTATTACGTATTCTAAATGCTGGCACCATACATGATCAACATTTAGCCATTGATTAAAAAAAAACATTATATATCTATGCGTATAAGTGTACCAGTTTAGCAACGCGTAGTCCGTTGAAGCCGTTAAGACCTTTATAGGTCAACAGTGTAGTCAGTTCAAGAAAAAAGGTTTAAGCAACGCACACCGAAATAATTCTCTACAGGATTATTTCAAACTTACTTTATACTTTACATTATACTTTGGCCGATTTAAATGTTCTTTAATAGATTTAGGTAGTTACGATTTTAAGCCTATGCGTTATTTTGATATATGAACTAAATTACTGTAAGGTTTTAACGCGTTCATTAATTTTTGCGTGCAAAAGCAACAAACATCTCTAACAAGGTACGTAATTAAATAATCCAGAATGATGATTCACTGGTTTGTTTTGTGGTAATAATTTTAGTTCCTCTACTTTTACGCCAGGAGCACTTCTAGTACAAAATAAATAATATGGTTTCTAATATGGTAGTGTTGAAAATAAAATAAGTTTTTTTAAGAAGGGTTTTAAGCTGTACTTCATGTCTTAAGACTAACTTAAGATTAGCAAGGAAATGTGTTTGTACATGAGAACTAATCATTTCAAGCTTAGCGTTCAGCTTGTTGAGAATATAGGGTGTTGTTGACATTACCAGCAAGCCTTTTTAACCGTTAATTTATACTTTAGCATTCGAATATTGTTTACCATATATATTATCTCATCTGGCCAGAAATAAAAAAGTATATACCCTTGTTTATATTAAAAAAAAGGAAAAAAGCTAAACATCAAATAATTAAATCGAGTGAAATAATAAAACTACACACAACAAAGGGACGGTAAACAAAAAAACCCCCAACAAACAACTGCGCAATAAACAAAATATATTGTCCCTAAAATACAAAGCAAAACAATCGCTGAAGAGATTTCTTTCTGGTACGTTATAGCTCAAAGACATCTATGGCTACATTGTTACACCTCTTTGATGTTTCGTCGGCCATTTTTCACGGAACCGAGTCGGTAATCAAAATTCAGAGACAACAGATGTTTCAATTCAAGCGCTGTACTAATTTAACATATTATAATAATACTAGCTGTACCCGCAGCTCCGCACGCGTTTTTCTAAATTTTATTAAAGAAATATAAAATTGTGGAACGATGTACAACTATAGAAATACTCTTTAAAACAATTGTAAGTACGAAACGCACGCCACTTACAGTAACAAGTAACGTATACATTAGATATATATATATATATATATATGTACTAACAGTGTATTAAATGAGGTTTATCATTAGTAAAATATCTCGAACCTTAACCCACCATATAACTACCTCAGAGCTCAAATACACTGTATAAGGAACTAATGGCAAAATGACTTCAAGATATAATATACCCATATTGTCAATAAGCAACACGTTTATGGTCTAATATCTTAACAGTAAGACCCCTTTTATCTTCAAAATGACTATTAATAATTATAATGTTGAATTGTAAACAATGAATGAGCTGACGTCTTGAAATCTTACACAACTATAGATCAAAATATAAAACTTTATATCTGTATAAGCAGTTTTAATATTTGACAATTTAAATAGTGATCACTGAACTCGTTACAATATTCTTATAATAGGTCTTTACCTATGACATTGCCGTTCTGCAGTACTGGCCATTTCAAATCAAAATAATTTTTGTTTGGCTAAGAATTCTAATTTCAAATTAATTTTATTTTAAAAACATGGAATTCTTTTTCCAAAAGTAGTCATGTCTTTATTGATTAGTGTTACATTATCATCGCATTTCAATCTTTTTTGTCATCATGGATACGTTAAAAATTCGAGTAATTATCGAATATGAGTACCGTCGTGGCAGCAACGCGGCACAAGCGGCACGCAACATCAACGACGTTTACGGAGCTAACACTACAAACCAACGCACCACCTGTTATTGGTTTGCTCGCTTCCGTTCTGGGAATTTCGACCTGAAAAATGAACCTCGCGGTCGTCCGAAGACTTCGGTTGACAATGACGAATTAAAGGCGATTGTGGAAGCTGATGATACACAATCTACGGCTGAATTAGCAGCAGCTTTCGACGTTAGCGTCAAAACAATATTAGTCCATTTGCGTCAAATTGGCAAGGTAAAAAAGCTTGACAAATGGGTGCCCCATGAACTCAATGATCGCCAGCGCGAAGTACGCGTCGAGACGTGCCTTGCACTGCTCAACAGACACACAAATGAATGAATTTTGAATTGATAACCGCACGTGCTCAGCAAGTTGGTTGGATCCTGGTTCAGCACCTAAACAATACCCTAAACGAAAACTTACCCCTAGAAAAATGATGGTCACTGTTTGGTGGTTTAGCGCCGGTGTGATTCATCACAGCTTCTTACCAAACGGGGTGTGCATTACTGCAGATGTGTACTGTGAAGAACTGAACACAATGATGGAGAAGCTGCCACATCTCCAACCAGCATAGGTCAATCGCTCGTCTCCGCTGCTCCTGCCCGACAACGCGCGACCTCATACTGCACAGCAGACGGTCTCCAAGTTACAAGAAATGGGGTTGGAAGTTCTCCGTTATCCGCCCTACTCACCAGACCTTGCGCCTACAGACTACTACTTTTTCCAGAATTTGGATAACTCCTTGGCGGGAAAAAAATTTAATATCCGAGAGGCAGTACAAAATGCCTTTATGTTTTTTCTTGGAGTCCAGTACAATGCACGTCTTACGCACATGTTTACAGTGAACAACATATTTTTGCCAAATTTCACATGGACGAAGTCGCGGGTAACAGTTAGTCTAAAATAAAATAACCTAAATTACTTCCAATAAGGTCAGTTATCTGCCAGTGAAAATTCTGTAAAAATCGGTCGAACCGTTTTGGCAACAGCATTGCAGACAAAGCCGCCGTTAACAGCTAGTTTAATTTAGAGTAGCTTAAGTACCCGCTGTAATTTCAGCTATCTGCTAGTGCAATTCCCGTCAAAATCGGTCCAGCCGTTTCGGAGATTACCCGGAACAAACAGACAGACCGACAAAAAAAAATTAAATTGCATTTTTGTTATCAGTAGCGTGTATACTTTCATATGGGTATTTCATATCAGTAAAATAAAATATATTTTGATATTACATACAGACACTTCATTTTTATTATATGTATACATAATGTATGCTAGCGGCTCCGCAGGCGTTTATTTAGCTATTTATACTTGCATTTTATATTTAACTTTACATATATTTTATGACTTCTAAACTAAAGTGACGTCCTGTATAAGATCTAGTCTGATTTTAAAAGTTGAAATTTGTATCTGAATATCACCCATAGTATGTATCTGAATAATTACTATAATACGGGATCTACAAAGCTTGAAGTGTGATTGTCCTTTTGTTAATAATTATTGTACTGTAAATTATACAAAAACATCGCAAATTCCATGAAGCTAACCAGCTGGTACTCTTTTTCTGTGGTATCGTCTTTCTTTTCACAAAGAATAGATATTACCTTTTTTGTTTTATTAACATGAATCAATAATTTGTTATAGATGAATTAAAAATCGCAGTAGATTATTATAACAAAAACGAGGCGTGCTAAAGAAATATGCGATAGCACGGACGTGGAAAACGAAATGATAAAATACTAAATCATGGTTTCTCTTGTCTTATTTATCTAAAAGTAAGGGTAGTACAAAAGAATATTTTTTTTTTAATTTTATTCTATGCCTCTTTAGCAACTGGCCGCGACTATGTAGTTTGTATACAAACTGTAAGTTTAAGACAAAACGTCTAAATATGAATCTAGACTAAATGCGTGAGTTGTCTTGTTCTTGCGTTTTTGCAAGACTAAGGCCGCCGAATGTTAGCAAGACCAATACCAAGACTGACTGACCTCTGCAAGACTTGCGCAAGACGAGACTGGGCCTGCAAGACTTTTGCGGTCTTGCAATGAAGTCGAATTTAAATCTTATTGACAATATTGATACACGTTCTCTAGTATAAGGCAAAACGTCTAGATATAAATCCATACTAAATGCGTGAGTTTGTTTGTTTGATTGTTACGCTTTTAGGGCCTAAATTATGCAACCGATTATTGTAAAATTTTACAATAATCGGTTAAAACGTAGTCAAAAATACAGAAATGGACTTAGGATACCTTCCATTCCGAAAAATATACTTTTTCTGATTTCCACTAACGCAAGCGAAGTCAGCAAACGTTATAAACAATAAAATAAATTAAAGTGATCTACAGAAATGTTCCCCGTTGTATAAGATTGAAGTATCAAGTAGGCATATAAGATTATTCGAAATTGAGTATAATGGTATCTATTTATAAGCGCCTAACACTATTTGACGGTGAAGGAAAACATCACGAGGAAATAAATGCTTGAATAATCTTCTCCGTTTCACCGTGAATTTAAAGCAAATGGAATTAAAGACTTTAGTTCTAGTAATATTGTTATCACATATAAATGAGTTCATTTTGAATTATTACCGCTTCACATATAGGGAGATAAACTCAATGTTATCTCATCGCGTGCATGAGTCACTGTTAAGGCTGGATTACGCCCGGATTCGTTGCTTCTATCTTTATACTTGATCAGGTCCACTGTTTTAGGGTTGTCTCAAGCATTATTTTCCCAATCAGCTGAACCAGTCCGAACTGTCGTTGGAAGGGAAATCATAATATGGTCCTGGGAAGTTTCCTGGAACACAATTAGTTAGCAAACATTCAATTGACGATGACATATTTTACTGGTTCGTTGCCTAAAGGCATTGTGCATTATCATTACATAGTATAAAACAAAGTCCCCTACCGCGTCTGTCTGTCTGTCTGTTCGCGATAAACTCAAAAACTACTGAACGGATTTTCTTGCGGTTTTCACCAGTAGATAGAGTGATTTATGAGGCAGGTTTTAGTATATAATTTGTCAAGGATTTTTTTATAGTCAGGGCGGGACAACGTCTGCCGGGCCCGCTAGTTTACTATAATATACGAGTATGGCTATACTTTATTAGATTAGTAAAGTAAATAGATTTTACAGTATATGGATAATATTGTATATTGTAATGATTTCACGAAGATATAATTTTTATAATCTATACATATAATAAGAATGTCCGTATTTTTTAGATTTTTGTATAAAAAAATATTGCAGGAGTCTAGGGATAAGTAATAAAATACATTTCAATCATTTTTAGAAATGTCTGTCTTTCTGTTTGTTTGAACACGCATCACTGCTAAAGTATTGCATTCATGATAACACCTTTAATAAAGAAAATCATAAAGCTTATATTCGAGTAGTATTTGGTCTCTGTTTCATTAACATCGGTTGGGATTATGAAAAGTTATTGTAATTTTTATGACAACATGACTTATGTACGAGAGAAAAGTAAATAGTAATTAGACTTAACTAGCCGACCCGGCAGACGTTGTCCCGCCCTGATTATAAAGAAATCCTGGACAAATTATATACCAAAACGTTCCTCGTGAATCACTTTATCTACTGATGAAAACCGCATAAAGATTCGTTCAGTACTTTTTGAGGTTATCGCGAACAGACAGACAGACAGACGTGGTAGGGGACTTTGTTTTATACTATGTAATGATACATTCAGATGACTTTATTAGTCACTGTTTTGTACATCAGGTTCCACGCGGACAAAGTCGCGAACACAGCCAGTTTATAATAAATTGTACACAGCGTGCGTATTTTGCAATACAAGAATATAAAAAGAAAGGAAAAGTCACATACAAATTGTATGTATTTACTACGCCTGTTGACTGATTAACAGACAGAAAAGTAATATTAATAGACATTATTTATTTTATTTGTGCAATTCTACTTACAAAAATTTTAATCATGCAAAGTTACATTTTCATTTGTACAACCCTAATTCTATACTGAATTCAAATCGTAAAATTATTTATTACCTCGGATCACTTCGAGAGTAATTTCAAATTACGTTCACTTTAATTAAAACAGTATTAGTGTCTAATTAAAGCTGAAAGCACTGACTAATTTTAATTTATTAAAAAATAGCATAATTAGTATCTACAATTTAATTAAAATGTATAAGATAATTTGTACTAATTTACATTCAGGGTTTTATTTGATTTCATTGCTTTTGTTATTGTCTTTCAGAATAATTGTGTGAGATATGTTTAACAGACTCCATATTATGTTAGTCGATATAATTTACTAGCGACATCATAATAAATAATTAACTAATTAAATATTCAGCCAGTATTTGATTGATGGAGGCGTAGCTTCGCACTCAACGTGTCTAGTTTTAACTTCGAATTAATATAGAATTCGACCATAGGATGAGCACTTATTAAAATTATTTTTTGTGTTTAATCTACATGGATATAAAAAACATTATCTAGATATTATCATCTCACTTTGGCATGTAGCTAAGCTAAGCATTAAAACGTGACGCAATCATAACTACCTCTTCTTTTCAATTAAAAAAGGACAGTCCGAGCACACGTGTATTTCAACGCCTCGATTCCATACAATGTAAATCCAGCTGAGGCGACAGCGAAAATTGGTTTCGCCGATCGAACGGCAAACCTAATTCGCACCGGGAATAATAGACTGGGCCCACTGAGTTATTCTATCACGACTGTGAATCCGTAGCCGGGTATGGTTTTGTATTTCTTTGATATAAAATTTTTCCTGTTTGTACAATTAGCGACCCGGTAACATATGCCATTGTTATATTTATAACAATATTACTTAATTATACTAGTTAACTATACTAAACATTAGCTGTTCCCGCGACTCCGTCCGCATGTTCCATGTAAATAAATAGTGACTAATGAAATCATCTGAATGTATTAAGTCCATTTGCTTATCTACTTTTGCCTCATACTTAAGTCGCGTCGTCATAAAAATTACAATAAATTTGGATAGAGTGAACTGATTTAAATGAAACAAAGACTAGATGTTTCTCGAGGATATCCATTATGATTTTTTTAGTGAAGTTTTATCGTGACTTTGGTACACAGTACTTTGGTAATGATGCGTGTTCAAATAAAGAGACAGACAGACATTACTAAAAATGATCGAAATGTAATTTATTTCTTATGCCAAGACACCTGAAACAATTTTTTTCACAAAAATCTAAAAAGTCCAGACACGTTAGATTTACATTCTTATTATATGTATGTGTAAATTCAAGTATTTTATAATACATTGAAGGAAATAAGAAAGCCAGTAATTCTCTTTGTTCTAAGTTGTATACTCATTCGGAGTTGTCTTCTCTATAACATAAGGTTGATTTCTTAACGCTTAAGAGGTCCACAATGAAAAAGTTTGATATGATTACATAGCGTAGTTGGAATAGTTAGTGACGCGAGCCCGGCCACAAAATTAGCTTAGACCGCAGAATGTAGTGAAGGTTACCACACAGTTTCCTCTCGTGGTTAACACGGTATGTGTGGCTGCATGTCGTGGCCTTAGAATGTGTTAATATTAGTTTAGTGATTTCATACTGACAGGTATATTACGCTTAATAATAGTACGCGTTCGATTGCCGCTCGGTACGTTCCTATTCCGAAACTAATTGAATTATGACCAATTAATAAGTTGCTATTGGTTGTCCTGTTATAAACAAAAATATTTTATTAAATTAATCGTGGGCCCGGCGAACGTTGTCCTGCCCTGATAATAAAAAAACT
Source organism: Antheraea yamamai (assembly GCA_036509395.1). Lineage (NCBI taxonomy): Eukaryota > Metazoa > Arthropoda > Insecta > Lepidoptera > Saturniidae > Antheraea > Antheraea yamamai. The sequence continues at coordinate 21,433,191 of AP028428.1, read as the reverse complement.
GGATAAATTATATACCTAAACCTTCCTCATGTATCACTCTATGTACTGGAGAAAACTGCATGAAAATCCGTTGAGTAGTTTTTGAGTTTATCGCAAACAAATAGTCAGACAGACGTGGCAGAGGACTTTGTTTTATAATATGCAGTGATATCGTTACGGAGTATTAGTGAATACGAAAAGCCAACAAATTCTGTAAGAATTATCAAGGTTTTTCCTTTTCTTACTTCGGCAACCAATCCTCTTTATTGAAAACTAACTGCCACCCGCGACTTTGTATGCATTTGTATTTTTATAAATAACTAGCTGACGGGACTACGTGTTACTGTGGCTCAGTTATTATATGTTAAATTAAAGCCATGATAAAGTATTTGGTATTTTGGGGTAATGAGTCTGCCTAAAAACTTGATACAGAAAAAGCAAGATCAAGAAGCGATAAAACAAATTAATTTAAATCGCCATCTGTACGAAACTTACAATTAATAATAATAATCAACATTGACAATAATTTAATTTGTAATTACAAAATATTGAGGCTATTAATCGAAATATAAATTACCGTATCTCTTAAACTGGACCAAATTATATAAACTTGCCAAATTTTATGAAGATCGGCTGAGTAGTTTGGGAGTTCATCGTAGACAAACATAATGATACTGAATTTTTATATATTTAAAAAACACCATATACCATATCTTCATGCAACTTCTACGGTTTTTGCAGTGAATGCCATAATAGATCTCAGATGGCTGGATTTTTCAATCTGAATTTTTCCAAATTACTTTTTAAATTATATGATAGCCGACTAGCTTTTGCTAGCGTGAATGTAGAATTAACATATACCTAGAGAATATCCCTTTTTCTAAAAGAAAAGGTACCTACTCCATGTGGTTTTCTGTACTCCTGGAAATGTGTATTCATAACTTTATGATGATTGGTCGAATCGATAATACATGTAAGCGTAACAAACAGACAAACTCACATTCGAATATATTATAGTTAGGATTATTATTTTATTATGGACTAGCAGTGCCCGCTACTCTGTCCGCGTAGGACCTAATGTAAAAAACAGTGACTAATAAAATCATCTGAATGTATTAAGTCCCTTTACTTATCTACTTTTCTCTCGTACTTAATTCGCGTCGTCATTAAAATTACAATAACTTTTGATAGAGTAAACCGATTTTAATGAAACCAAGACTAAATGTTACTAGAGGATATGCTTTGTGATTTGATATTCTTGGTGAGGTTTTATCGTGAACGTAGTACTTTAGCAGTGACGCGTGTACATTTCTAAAAATAATTGAAATATAATTTATTACTTATTCCAAGTAACTTGCAACAATTTTTTTCACAAAAATCTAAAAAGTACAGACACGTTCGTTTTACAATCTTATTATACGTATAGATAAAGATCCAATTAGCCAATTTAATCCAAGAGCCATTAAACACAACTTTTTTTTAAATATACGAAACCTTACGTTCTGCATAGTATCATCTACTTAAAACGCTTGCGCACTCACAGAGTTGAGTTTGTGACAAATGTACAAGTACGAGATGAGAAAGGTGACTAAATATAAGAGCTACTTTATAAAAATTTAAATGGCTGATCTTGATGTAAGTTTTGTAAAATATCACTCTAAATAAACCAGTACCGCCAGACACTTTTCGTTACGACGTATAGATAAATGAATGTACTTCACTTATTTTTAAATGGTTGCTTTTTAAATATATTTTGAGGGTAACTATTACAAAATTATACTTCATCAGTCTGACAGATTGTAACGACCTAACATCTAGACCAGACGTGAAAAATTATTAGTTGTCAGCTTACAAAATTCTTTTGTTAACAGTTTTATTAAATTACTTCATCGGACCTGCGTACGTACATATCTATACCTTTAAACGAGCAATTCTTGTATATTTTTATATTGTTATATATTCAGGATCTCGGCAACGGCGGCAGCGATTTCCGTGAAACTTAGTATGTAGGTGGTTTCGGGGACGATAAATCGATCTAGCTAGATTTCGTTCATAGAAACTTTTTTTAACTGAGTTTTCAGGAAATGAAAAAATATAGCTAGAATATAAAGGTAAATTTCACCGCCGCTGTCAAAACAAAAATAGCTCAAATGGAAATCGGCTGCTTCGAAAAACAGTTTAACCACAGTGCGAATACGAGTGAGGCAAAAAGAGAGATATCTTTTTTAATTTTTTTTTTGATATAACATGCTTATTTTGTGATGCAAACCTAACAGTTTATTTTAATTTAAAAATGTTTTTTAATGAACAGAAATTTTATTTTTACAAAATATTTAAAATTTACTCTCATCATTTTTCCTTAACGCACCAAAAGAAGTATAACTTCAAAAATCTTAACAAATGATATATACCTAATAATGATAACCTCATGACAATTCGCTCAGTAGTTATTGAGTTTGCCGTGAACAGACAAATAGACACACGCAGTGGAGCATTTTGTTTTATAATATGTAGTGATATATGAAGCAGAATTAAAGTATTTAATATGACTGGAAGACGCCATCACGTTTTATTGAGAAGTTTTCGAATTTAAATAATGTAAACATATTTACAACTTGCCAGTACATTATTATCCATGTGTTGATACTGCGCCATTCTTGTTTCCAACTTGTTACAGAGCTGTTTAACATATTGTAATTTTACTGAAAACCTAAATGAATATAAATATTAAATATAAAGCCCCTTTTAGCTAATTTTATAGTGGTTTTGGTAACGTTGTATACATTTTATAATAGACATTACCATGTATAAAATAAAGTTCAAATAGTATAATTAAAAATGAAATTATTATTATTATTCCTCACATTGTATGTTTTTTATATTTTGTTTAGACAATCTTATAGTATGTATAACTTTCTCTAACTTTATACTCATATTTTCGGTAATATAAGTTATCTAGAGCATGCAGAAATACATATTAGAGATCTTTGTAGTATTGATAAGCAATGTATTTACTCTCAAATTTCAAGCTACAAGACATGTCCATTTTTTTATTTCAACGACATTATACAAATCGGTCCTTAAGGTTTCATTTAGGCTTTATTGTTTTAAAACAATCCAAACTTTAATCGATCATCATTACACTTTTTTAAAGCATGACGTCAGCTCTGATGTTGCAATATCTAATTTCGTTTGCGGCTTTACAAATACACAGAAAACCACAAATCGAGTAACGAAACTGGTGTTCAATACTTTAATACGTGTCTCGGACAAAAGACTTACAAAGCTTATTGTCAATTATAATAGAAGCAGTAAATTACTCCCATTCTGACAGGGAATTAAGGGTATTATTTGTGAAGATACAATCTAAAATGTATTACATACCTCCTCTTTGTTCATCGGTTATAACTATAGCGTAGATTGTTGTAAATGCTTGAGGGTATTATATGTTATCCTAACAAGTTACGCTCCAAGTATTTAAAAGAAACTAGGGTTTTAAAATCAGAGATGCGATTCCATTGTATGTTATTAATTCCTAGAGGCATATAAAGTTACAAAGTTAATATGTGATAAAAAGAATTGGAACTATTTGCCTGAGTGTAAGGGCTTCCTGTTCGCTCCGATTACAACTGAATTAAGCTGTAAATATTCAGAGACGATCTGTTTATACAGAAAGTTTAGACAGTAGCAATATTTATGGAGGCTAGTGTGCACTCGATTCTCATCCTAAATCAATTTATAAAAATAGCTTAAAAGCTGCTTAATATTTGATCTAATTATCTAGAAAAATACAAAAATTATACCCTATCCCCTACGCTTTTATGTTAAGGCATGAACAAAACAAAAGGGTTTATTGTCCGTTTTATTTACGAAGGTTATTAACTCCGGGTCACCTCCTATAGCTGTGGGCACAGGTCATTGCACCTAGGTTTATTACGATTGTGTTTATACTTTAAAAAGTCTTAAACAAAACTTTAACTTAGGTTCTCTTTGTTATTTATTAGTATTTGTTTTGACATTATTAGTTTATATGTTAAATGTGACTATGAAGTATTATATCCTAGAATACTACGAGTGTCTAACCTTTCACCTGGTATACTCGGTTTAACTACTACCACGAATATTTGAGAATGTGGCTTGTTTGTCTAACTTTTATAGTTTTATTATTTCGTTTGAGTAAATGCGTTTAATTATTTTATTGCACCCATCGACTTTTTGTCCATTGTTCTAACTTTGAGAAACTTCATAAAATAATCAAGCACGCAACTTTAAGTAACGCGGAGTAGATGCTCTCGAACCTACCACATTATTTTATTAACCAAAAAGTCCCTGTACTATTTTTATTATTTTACTATTTATTATTATTTTTATCACTATTATTACAGCCTATCTTTTACTAACACTACTAATGTTTTTCTATCTGATGTTCACTCTCTTGAGATCCTATGTCCCCAAACTGTCGAGGCAGAGGGCAGTCACGTTCATCTCGTTCTGTCGATGGATTCAAGCTTCACCTCACTCCAAATAGGTTCAATCTTAGAAGACTATGCGAGCGTATATCTTCGCCAGGTCTGTCTAGGTCGACCGTATCTTAGCGTATCCTACCCTGTGTTTGATGTTACACGTGTTTATAATTAGCTATTTCCCTCTCGCTCTATACCATATTTGTTTCTTTTTTCTCTCTAACCTACTCTCTCTCTCTGTGCACCAAAAATGCTTCATTGTGAGACGTTGCAATACATTACGACTTTGGAATTTTACTCTCATCGTGCCTAAAGAAGTTTAATTTCGAAAATTAATAAATCTCGTCCTTCAATACAATTACAAACAAGTTATTGCCTAGATTTCGATAACACATTTGTCCGATGTAAGTGGTGATGTGGGCGTTCCCAAATTAAGTTGTCAGATCACAAATCGTATAATAATTCCAGATCTTTATATGATCGGTTTACGATCGTTCGTGATCAGGGTTATTAGCATTTTTTATTAACTATGTCGACCGAATTCATATTTACTTATGATATTTATATTCTTCTATTAATATTTTTATGATATATTAGAAAAAGTACATCTTTGACACCAGTTAAAGCGGAGTTAATGGGTCATTGGTTAGCGCAATATGGATATATAATTTTGAAGCGATGGTGGATTAATTGATAGCGTGTTCGGAAACCGCGTCAATGAACGTAGGTCCAAATCCTAGCAACAAAGCCGAAGCTGTCGGTGAAGGAAACCATCGTGACGAAACCACAGCATGGTGCTTTTCTTTAAATCTGCCTGGCGAGCTACAACCCTCGAGTTGAAAATCTGTCGCTAAGCACTCGTAGGTGTGTTCCGGCAACTGCACTTGAGAGCCAGTCCCCTCTACGTTTCGCGTGTTTGCCATCTTAGACCACGACGTCATTTAATATCAGTTGAGATTGTGGTCAAACGCTAAAACGTATAGAGTATAAAAAGGAGTAAAAATATGAAGGCGGAAGAATATAAGTGTTGCGTAATAAAGAGAAGAATGAAATATCATGAAGTACCGAGCCTACTTCGTTGACATAAGAGCAAGAAAAAGTAGCTGTTTTGTTATGATAGCATTCGTTCATAATAATATCTAAATATATTTGTCGATGTGGTCCAAATTGATATCACTTTATGTGTATAATAGAGTACCTCTTGAGCGTATTCTCGGAAATAATTACACTAGCCACAGAATTTTAGGTTTGAGTAGTAGCTATCATAAAAATTGATCTTGTGGTAACCCCGTGTGTGTGAGAAATATAGAACTGGATTTATTAGGCTGATGTGGTGATTATACCAATAGTTTATGAAAAAGGGCTTTGGAAGCAATGGAACTCTTATAAACTGATATTAAAGATAGGAGTTAAGGTATTAACACTTAATGCTCCGTCCTAAAAATCCACCTACTTATCAGATATAGCGAATGACTCATCCAGATTAATATGATAAGTTGTCTTGATAAAATAGTATATGTTGTTTTGTATGATGATTAATAGTTATCAAATGACCACCTGCATTTTGCAACAAAGAGTTAGAGACTTAAGACTGAAGTAATTGGTAACTGATAGGAGACAGCACACCCATCTGCACTCGTTTAGATTCAGCTAAATAAAAAGTTTATGTATGTATAGAGGAGTGGTATTAGTGAGGCTAAGTTGTGTTGAAACAATGGTCATGTCCATGTGTCCATGTGTCAATACTTTTGAAATTCGTAAATTATAAATATCTTCTGGCGATTGTTAATGGGTCCATATTTCTAAGCAGTTGCGACTGCCATATTACGAGTATATTCATGTTAGGTTATTTCGAGCAGTTAATTTTTATAACTATACTAGATAAACTACACAGTGCTACAAATTACAGCTTGATCCTACTACGATATATTTTACATACATCATTAGAAAAAGATGCTCATAAATTATGGACAAGACCTAATTGCTTACGGTAAACGATATTTTGATAAAGTGCCTATTTTTCTATTTCTGAAAGTATTTTTTTTTTGCTCCAATAAATATTGGTAGCCCTAGTCACCAATATTCTTAGATTGTATTTCATTTAACATTACTCGAAGTATCATCATTTGAAGAAAAAATAATAATTTCCACTACAATGTAACCGAACATATCATCATCTTCTTACCCTTATCCCAATTAAATAGGGTCGGCACAACATGTTTTCCTTTTCCACTCTCGCTTATCAGATGTCATCTCAGCATCTACACACATGATGTAAAAACACACTTATCATTTGTCACACAATCCATCCATACTTTTTTGGTCTTCCTCTACTCTTATATCGACCATCACACTCAAAGCTTTTCTAGTTACATGGTCTTCATCTCTCCTCATGACATGCCCATACCATGCTAACCTATTACTCCTTAACTTCTCTGTCACTGGTGCTAATTTCAAACTTCCTCTGATATATTCATTCCTAATCTTATCAACATTAACGTTCATAACAGTTTTCGCTTCCATATTTTCCATTTCTATCATTTTATTAATAACTTTTGTCATAAGTTCTTTCGCATACTCACCTTTCTTTATTAGATACCATTTAATTTTGGGTGGGGGACTTTTTATGAAATTCACTAAGTTTACTTATTTTCACTGGATTCCCTGCCAGAAAAAAATAAAAAAAAAAAAAAAAAAAAAAAAATAAAAAAAATTTATTATTTTAAGAATAATTTATATTTAATAAAATGAAATATAAAAAATAAAAATAAAAAAAAAAAAAAAAAAAAAAAAAAATATAAAAATAAGAGAAAAAAAAAAAAAAAAAAAACACATTTTCTTATTTTTTATTCATACTTTTTTTTTTAAATGAAAAAAAATTTCATTTTTTTTTTTATTTTTTTTTTATTTAAAAAACTTTATAAATATGTTTTTTTTTTTTTAATTTTATTTTTTTTAATTTTTTTTGACTTTATTATTAATTCTTTTATTCTTGTATATTTCTTGTTTTTGGTAAAATTAATTTTGATATTTGATAGGGAATGTTTATTGAGAAATTCGCTATTTTTTATATGAAAAAAAAAAGAAATTGAAAGTTACTTCACTTCGGAACTCAACTTATATTGATATAACTGATTGAATAAAAGGAATAGGCTTTGATTACTTTAAAAAAAAGAATAAATTAAAACAAAAAAGAATTCAAACTCTCACAATCTCTCTTTTTAAAATCTTTAACAATTTGTATAAAACATACACACAATTCCAAAAACACTACATATTAAAATTGCTATATACTACATTCTTTTTTATATTTAAGATCTCCTAAAACTTAAAAATACACACAAACACCAAAAAAATTAAACACATATAAAAAATAATAATAATCCTCTCAACTTTCTTATTTTTACAACTCATAAACTCCTATAATTCACTTTTTTTTTTTTATTTTTAATTTTAAAAATTTTTTTTAAGTTTCTTTTTTTTTTTTTTATTTAGATAAATTTTAAAATTTATATTTTTTTATTCATATTTTTATCTTTTTATCAACACAAACTGAAAACGATCTATATATAACAAAATCTCAGTATATCTTTAGATTTTTTTTTAGATTTTTAGATTTTTATATCATATACAAATAGATTAAAGATAAAAAAATTTAAACATATTTCAATATATAATATAAAAAAAATAAAAGATAAAAACAAAAACGAGAACCCTCGAAACCGAATTTAGTACAATTAGAATTTTAAACCATTTAACACAACAAAAAATTTCATTTCCTTAAATAGGAAATACAACCACTCAAAAACATCCTACTACTCCATAGTCTTCAAACTTATTGAAGATAATTGATGGTGGTCTTTTTCGAATTCTTTGATGAATTTGTTGTAATCAGTTCAACAACGTCGCTTGTATCCCGCTTCTCAGAATTTTTTTTGACAATTAAACCAAATTAATTTATTTGGACCCTTCCTTCCTAACCCCTTTTGTTGGGGTTCCTTAAGTTTTTTAAATTTTTTTTCAAAATTGGAATTAAAGGTTTTTAAATATTTTGGAAAATTCCGGAAATATGGGTATAAGCCAAAATTTTTTTTCTGGTTTTTTTCACCTCTTTTATTAATAGGAAATACATGAACTACATTTCCTTCTCACGAAAAAAAGCAAAAATTAAAAAATTTATTTAAATTAAAAAATAAAGATAAGAAAAGGAATTTACGCACTTCACACAAAACCCACTCGCAACCCAACTCAGCCAACCCCCTTATTAACATAAATCTCTTTAAAATTTTAAGAAATTGACCCCCTTTTATTTTAATTTAATTTATTTAATTTCTTTTAAATAAACCATCCAATTGATTAAAGATTACTCAAATTGCTTAAAAAAAAACCCATATTAACAAAAAAAAAAATATTTAATAAAAAATTTAAAAAACCTTTCCCCTTTGTATTGAACTTTTGTTAAGGTAAATATGCCAAGGATAATTAATATTACATTTTCTTTTTTCTTTAATAAAAAACCAAAATAATTTTGGGTTATTACTCATATTTTTCTCTAGTTGAGATATATAAGAATTATAGCATACTGTTATCAGCCGTTCAACACGTTTTTTTGCTAACTCAAATGCTAGTAGGTCCATAGGATTATTATTAAATTTTTTTTTATTCTTTTAATTTTATTCTTAAACGTAACACTAATAGACGGTGTTGAGAAGCTAATGTCTATCCAGGCAGAACCTTGCAATCTTTCACTATTTTAATATTATTTCTTCGTAAGAGAAAATAAACAATTTAGTGTGATCATCACCCCATCGAAATCGTCCCAAAATTTTTCTTTTACAGCCTTATTACACCCAGCTTGCGGCGCATACACACTTATTATATTACCGTCATTTGTTCTATCAATAATTTCACCAATACTATCATTTACTTTTTTTACATCCGTCACACATTTGTTAAGCTCATTGTCTAATACAATTCCTACACCATTTCTCTTACCATTACTCCCACAGTAGTAGAATTTATATCCAACACCAATCACTCTCGCTTTCGTCCCTTTCCATTTCGTCTGTTGCAAACAAGCCACATTTATGCGTCTTCTTAGCAAGATATCCGTTAAATCTTCCCTTTCTATTGTTCCCACTCCAACTCGCAAATCTCAACCTTACATCCCAAATTCCTTTCTTCTTTTGAGTCCTACCCTGAGAAAACCCTAATCTACTGTTCATACTCGTCGTGTTATGAAGTACGATTTGACTTAATTTTTACGATCGGCCGCTTGCCTGACATCAACCCTCCTTGATCATAATACTAGTAGGATACATATTGAAATAAATATTTTTTTTTACTATAGACGGAATAACATTTAAGAACTAGAATAATATAAAATGAAATCTCCTTTCCACTATTACTTCTTAGCAGTATAAGCTTATAGCAGTAACGACCCTTGCTCAATATGACAATTTATGCATTCCGTACTACTACTCCTTATTATATCTAGTTCACACTATGTCGGTATATAAAAGAATCTATTATAAAATAGAATATTTTCGCTATTTATTGCCAAAAACCATTTTTTAGAGAATTATAAATTAATTTAGATGTTTTGAAGGCGAACGTCAACGTTAAATTGTAACGTAACCGAACATACATGTGAGCATATATTAATTTTTTTTCGTAGTAGTAGAGAGTATTTTCTGATAATCAATTGTTAATACTATATCTTTATATGTATATCATCTTGGGTATTTATTTGGTCGTACATTAACTACTTGATATACACCTGTACAACATCACTTGTAAAATTGCCCTTTCTAGTTCGTAATTAGTGAACTTGATTCAGAGCTTAACTTTCTACACCTCTTTCAAACGTTACACCTTCGAGTGTTGGAAAAATAATAAGTAAATACGAATGCTTTACTTATAAAATGAAGCTTTATATTTGGAAAAATGACATAAAAAACATAAAATTGAATACAAATATGGAACTGAATATTTTATTGTAATAGTAAAATTACATGAACTTAGCCTAATACTAAACTAGTACGTTGTCATTCACAGTTCCTCTCAACAACTTAAAAGTTTTTAGTTGAGAACTTCAGGAAGGACAACAGCAGGGGCGGGGATGATGGGGGTTCCAACAATCACGGGCTCAGGCTGGATGACAGGCAAAGCGGGGTTTCCAATAGCAATCGGCTCGGGGACAACGATCTCAGGGAGGACAGGCTCAGGAAGGACTCCAGGTTCGGGAACGATGATCTCAGGAAGAACTGGCTGAGGGATTATCACAGGCTCGGGTCCGTTCTCAGCTTCCTCAACCACGATAATAGGCTCTACATTTTCGGCTTCATCAACAACGAAGATTGGTTCGGGTCCAGGGACAACAACTTCAGGGTTGCCGACAACCTGACCGGCGTGGTTGACGTTGATGATGATCTGGACGAGGGTCTGGCCATCAGCAAAAGGCACGTTGATAACGGACTCTGGCTGGACGGGGAAGTCAACGAGGGCGGGTCCAACGGAGATGGGCTCGGTGTCAATAATAGCTGGTCCAACTGAGATGGGTTCGGAGTCAATAATAGCGGGTCCAACTGAAATGGGCTCGGTGTCAATAATAGCGGGTCCAACTGAGATGGGCTCGCCATCAATAATAGCGGGTCCAACTGAGATGGGCTCGCCATCAATAATAGCGGGTCCAACAGCGACGGGTTCGAATTCCAAGATGGCGGGTCCTATGGCAATGGGTGCGTGTTCGATGGGGGCAGGTCCGCCAGGAGCTGGCTGAACCAGGGAGCGAGTGGGGCCGGCAACAGCCAGAGCCACCACGGAAGCGATGATAAGAAGGGACTTCATATTGCTGAAAAAAAATTGATTTCTTTTTTACATATTTACGTATAAAAACAATAAAACTCTAGAAGACGTTATTATGCTTACCTGTTTTGTTTGCTTAGTTGGTCAACAAACTATACTAAATTCGGAGGGAAATGTACCTTTTATACGAAAAAGTATATCGTAATTCTGACAGGTATAATTAAGAAATTAAGATAATAATTTATTGCATTTAATACCGTTATAACGTTTCAGTAGATAAGCTGTCAGCGAAAAATTAACGAAGGATTACAAATGTTGATCGATGATATCGAACAATCGTTTCTAATAAGGCGCACTGATAACTAGAAAATCGTAGATATCGCGAAAGAAATCCCTGATAACAATCCGCTATACTTTGTCAAAGAAACAAAGAACAATAAAGAAACAATGACTCGTATATGGTCTACTATGCGAGCACTTTGAAATATAAACTTCGTGATAGATTGGGAGGGATTGGTGGAACTGTGGTTCGCGAGAGCGCTGATGTCATGATAATAGAAAGAGTAACTGATGGCAATACCCGCACTATCTACGAGTATTTTGTTTACTTTCCTATAGCACAGCTATATAAAAATGAAGTGTCTGTATGTAATATCAAAATATTTTTTTTTACTGATTGGGTATGAAAGTATACACGCTACGGATAACAAAAATGCAATTTTTAACATTTTTGTCAGTCTGTCTGTCTATTTGTTACGGGTAATCTCCGAAACGGGTGGACCGATTTTAACGGGAATTTTACTGGCAGATAGCTGAAATTAGAGCGATTCACTTAGGCTACTCTAAATTAGACTAGCTGTTAACGACGTGGCCTAAGATACTAGACACGCCAAACCTAGAGGGAAAAGAAGTATTTTTAAACATACACAGCAAAACATTACGAGACACCGTAAGATACCGTGTGGTGCCGACAGAGTAGAATAGCACCACGTCATACCTTCCCGTGGGTATCGTAAAAGGCGATTAAGGGAGTGCGAGATAGTACTGACCCATTGTATTTTCTCACCGGGATACTGTACCATCTGTCTGAGTCCTTCTCCGGTCGTAACGCTCCCCGTTCCACTGGGTCCAGAAGAACAAGGACGAATATGTGCCCCTGTGTCTTGCACGCACACTTGTGCACCTTAATATATCCTGCGCTCTGACCGCTTCTACTATTGGATTGGTCGCCATGGCCGAAACCGGTCGGAACAATCATCATCACGAGACACGATATTAATAAATCCTATATTTCAAATTCGAATGTGTGTTTGTTTGTTACATTTCCACTCCTTAACTACTCAACATGTTATCATAAAAGTATGACACATATTATTAGGTGTATAGAACGAAATATACGATAGCTAAAGGCTTATTTATTATAGGGTGGATGGTGGTGTGAACGATTGTGACGTTTGGAAATGACGCCCCTCTCTGTGCATCCACTAATAACGAATGTAACTATTTATGTTTTGTAAAAATATATAACATGAAGAGATAAATTAGATCGAGTTTCTTACCGGTTCTTCTCGATGACTGGGCTGTTTTTCGAACCGGTGGTAGCTATGACGTTCATATACGACTTCTCAGGGCCTAAATTGAATAAAGGATATTTTTATTTTGATTTTGACTACCTGACTATACATCGATGGATACTGAAACACGACATGACACTTAGTGTATGGTAGTCGTGAACACTCAGCGCAAATTTTACAACAGAACTTCTCTGAAATTATATACAAAATTTTAAAAAAAAGTCGAGGCAGTCACAAGGACTGCCGACAGAAGTGAAAACTCAAAACAATGAAATAACTGTGTTCTCTTTTGAATTTTCGTATTAATTATATTGTGAATGATAATATTTCAATTTCAGAATTTGTTTATTGAAATTATTAACATTAGTGTGGTTTCATGTCTATTGGGCTTAGAGCACTTTGCACTTGCACTCGGAGCAATAATTGTATACATTTTTATAAAGTCTATTAGTCAAACAAACGTATGAAGAGCTGCAAAATAGCAATATTACATGTTACAGGCACATATACTACGCGTAGATACTCTGACGCAAACCACGCAAGCGCAACACGGCTTGTCATGCTTACGTAGCATGTCATGACGCGAATTGATAAATTTATATCCTGCCAAAAATACCGCTCAATACGCCTAAAGAAGTTTTCACTTCAAAAATGGGTAATTTCGATAAAATACAAAGCGTTGAAAAGAGTTTTTAACGTGCAACTATGTTGGGTTAGTTAATAGCGGGTTTGGAAATTTTGGACACCACGTCGATTGTTTGGGTTCGAAAAAATCTTCGTGTAATATTTAGTCTTTGTTTTATACAAATCGGTTCGGTGTATCAAAAGTTATTGCACTTTTATTGACGACGCGATTTAAGTACGAGAGAAAAGTAGATGAACTTAATACATTCAGATGACTTTATTAATCGCTGTTTTTTTAGTAAGGTTTCACACGGATGAAGTCGCAGGCACGGCTAGTTAGTATATAAAAAAGTAATAGTTTATGCAGGTGGTCCAATAGTTCAGCACAAAGTATTAGGTAAATAAATACTTATCTGATTACAATGATTTATAGAATAATATTAAATTTTAATGGAGTAATAACACTAATAAAATGTATGAGATAATATTTATTCACTATTTATGGTTCTTAAACAATTTAATGAATCATTATAAGGAAAGATTTAAAAAAAATTATACCGTGAAATTTAATGGATTTGAATAAATAACGAGATATCGATTAGGCTTACATTATTCGATTAAAACATATAATCGATTCAGTCACATATAAGAATAGCCCGGAAAAATAACTGTCACAAAAGTTTAATTTATATGTTTTGTTGAAGTGAACCTTTGAAATTTTGATCCGCAACGTTTTTGTGTGTCGACAAATGATGGGGTTAAACACTGTGTCGGGTAGAGTGGGAGGAGTTTCTCGCTTGCCTTCGACCATTGGAGAAAAGTGAGATATACGTTCTTCTCGCTTTCGGTCTTCCTCATTATCCGTGGTCTTTGCTATTCAAAAGTGATTGATGAATAATTAAAATATTTCCCTGTAATACAATACTAAAACGTACCATTGATTAATTTTATGACAACGGGGAATATCTATCGGTGGCTAGAATTCTAGAAAAATACCAAGATTTCATTCCATTTCATAACGAGATACCAGTTTCTCTATGATTACGTCGAAACAAACATTTTATCTTACAAATTAAAAACTTTTTTTCAGAAAAAATATTCCTATCAATACTTAACATAATTTAGCATATCGATCGTACCTATCCCGTTATCGATATGCACCTCTACAATTCTTACGCACATCACTACACCTCTCCATGAGACCTGTTAGTGCGAGCGAAACAGACAGATAAATATGATTTATGACCCGAAGTCTCAGTTCATAGTAAGTCGACTATAAACAATACTAATTAATGAATCTTAATACATCCAATAGAATTATAATAGTCCATTGAAATGTTACATTTTTTAGGCCTTACCTTGCGTTTTTTAAAGGACGCAATTTTATTATTTTGATGTGTAGGGGGGGTCAGTGTAAAGCTAAAACCAAGTTTGTGGGGTCGCCACCCTTGTCCCACGGCCGCCATCTTGAAAATAGGGGTTGAAATGGTATTTACGATATATCTCTTAAACTATTTATTTTATAAAAAAAATTTGTTAACATTTTTTGTTGCAAATTAAATTCTCTACAACTTTGCTCCAGTAACTTTTTGTCGTAGAACTATAAATAAAAAAGTTATAAGCGAAAATCTTCAGAAATTTGAGAAAAAAATTATATTTTTCGATGTAACTTTTTTTTTTATCATTTTACGAAAAAATGATATCTGACCATTTTTGTACATCGTTTTTTGAGGAACAACTTTTATTCGCATCATTTTTTCATTAAGTCAATAGCTAAGGATTTGCAGCGCTCCGAAGCGAGTACTATTTTTCAGCACTCTTAACTATACCTATATTATACGTGTGTACCTATAATATGTCATCAGTTATTGTTTGTTTTTTTTTTCTTTGTTTTTACTTTATTATTATAACTTTTTTAATTACAAATTTTGCAATATTATTAATAATTAATTATTGACTCTTTTAAATAATAATAAATAATATTATAATAATTAATAATGTTATAATAATAAAGTAAAAACAAAGAAAAAAAAAAATTCCCAAACAATAACTGATGACATATTATAGGTACACACGTATAATATAGGTATAGTTAAGAGTGCTGAAAAATAGTACTCGCTTCGGAGCGCTGTAAATCCTTAGCTATTGACTTAATGAAAAAATGATGCGAATAAAAGTTGTTCCTCAAAAAACGATGTACAAAAATGGTCAGATATCATTTTTTCGTAAAATGATAAAAAAAAAAGTTACATCGAAAAATATAATTTTTTTCTCAAATTTCTGAAGATTTTCGCTTATAACTTTTTTATTTATAGTTCTACGACAAAAAGTTACTGGAGCAAAGTTGTAGAGAATTTAATTTGCAACAAAAAATGTTAACAAATTTTTTTTATAAAATAAATAGTTTAAGAGATATATCGTAAATACCATTTCAACCCCTATTTTCAAGATGGCGGCCGTGGGACAAGGGTGGCGACCCCACAAACTTGGTTTTAGCTTTACACTGACCCCCCCTACACATCAAAAAAATAAAATTGCGTCCTCTAAAAAACGCAACCCCAAATGTAACTTTTCAATGGACTATAAAGAAATAACTATTTAGGTCAAAAATAACTTGTTTTCTCCTATTCTTGTGAGTTAACTTTCATTTTACCAAAAAAAGGGTGTGTGTGTACTTATGTACACGCGTTAGAAGTTATACTTCTTTGGCGTAACAAGATAAAAATCTTTTCAAAAATTTTATCTTTCGCCTTATTCTACGTTTGTAGAAAAAACGACACTAACAATAGAAAAAAGGTATTTAATACAAAGAAATACAAAGAAACAAAATGTTGACAATAGCTAACTTCAGGATGTTGGTTTTTCGTGACGGTGTGCGCGCGCATCGTAAAAATGTACTCTCATCATTTTTCCCTAACGCGCCAAAAGAAGTATAACATCAAAAAAAGACATTCTCTTATTCAAATAACGTTGTTACTATGTTTGCAAAAGTGCAAAAATAATTAAGAAAGTTTGTTTTTTCAATATTTTTACTAGTTTTTTTTACATTTGCTGTATTTTGTTTTTATAAAACAGATAATCACTTTTATAACTTCAAGATGATAATCTGTCTGCGAACACCTGTCAGTATGTTCCGGCAGATGCACTTAGAAAGCGGATTTCGTTTCTTGAGCTTAACGTATATTAAATTCGGCCATATCGTCATTTAATTGCTTTCTTTGATAATCAGTCTCGTACTCTAGATTCATACAATAAACGATTACTACATTACAAGGTGGAGTCACTGCAGATTCGTAGGAAAATGGCTGATGTTGTTCTTCTGTACAAGTTAGTTCATGGACATGTAGATAGTCCAGAGATATTAAAAACACTGCCTTTCTGTATTCCTCGTGTATCAAGTCGTTTGTGTAATCGAAAAACCTTTACCTTACCACAATCGAAAACCAATTTAGGTCAGCATTCTCCCATTTATCGAATGTGTTCGTCGTATAACAAGATTCAAAACGACATAGATTTGTTTCTACGTTGTCCTTTAGCCTCATTCAAAACTAAATTAAAACAATATTATTATAAATACTCTTGAAATTGTAGCGGCGGGCGAGAGACGCTGTATCAGCATTTTCAGGCGTGAATGTAAGTTACCGCGCAGCGCTCGCCAGTCGCTTACAGAGCACCGCCCGGCACGTATTACTTTAACTACCCTGTGCAGGGGGACCATTGTATCACAGAATCATATTACAGTGCTTGTTACAGACATGTGGGACATTTCTTTTACAACATAAATAACGTCACGCACACCCTTCTATAAAATTATTTATTTTTGTATTTTTTTTTTCTTTTTTGCCTTTGTTTATGTATAACATATAGTATTCGTGTTATTTTATTTTATCTTTTTTTGTAATTGAGTATTTCATTTGTGTAAGTTAAATTTATTCATTAAGTTAAATTAGTTATTTATCTTTTATATTTTACATATGCACCGTTTTAATAATGTAAGCTGTGTTTACGTCTAGAAGTGTTTAATCTTAAGTATGCTTATTATGGAATACATAAATCCAATTTGTAAGATTAGGCACAGTTTCGTAGACCAAATAAAAAAAAACGATTTCTAAACCTATCTATATCTTATCATCATCATCGTCAGCCTGTAGGAGACCCACTGCAGGGCCATAGGCCTCTTCCCGAAGGAAAGTATGGGCATAATCACCACGCCAGCCCACGACGTATTGGCGATTTCAAACTCTGAGCAATCCACATTTCTATATTTTTCCCACAGCAGTATTACAAGAACGTTTCTCACGTTCAGGTTTCCTCACGATGTTTTCCTTCACCGTCAGCCAATAGTGTTACCAATTTCTATATCTTATCCTGACTAATATTATAAATGCAATTGTGCAATCTGTTTTTTACGCTTCCACACCGTAACTATAACAACAATAAACAATCAAGCCACAAGAATAAACACCATAGTATACCTATACACACAAAAATTGATAAAGCACTCACAAAACGAAAGACTCCTGCGCAATCGGCTAAAGAATCTCTCAACACACGGACAGCCAGACAGATGGCCGCCGAGGCGATGGTACATTCCTTTCGTTTTTTTAACATGAACCACGTAACCCTGAAAGACGATTAATAACGTCAAATGCAACATAAGTAAATCACTTGTCGTAATATGTCACACCAATCTAAAACGTATATATCGCATAATTTTTTTAGGATTAATTTGTATTAAATATTAGTTATAATCTTCATTTTATTTATGGTTCTGGATTAAAAACCGCACGAAGTTAATCATTGTACCAACAAATGAATGTTTCGCAATTTTACTTTATCAAATTACGTCATCGAATTTGTTTCCTTGTTCTATGTATAGTTACTTTTGTAGGTATATTATTATTTAATCTACATTTTTATTTATTAACTATTCTTAATGAGGCAGATAGAAACAATTCTTACGTTTAACGATTCCTTCACACATCTAACTTAGTTTTGGTTACTTATCCCTCTGACTCCTAAAGGGGGATCTCCAGGGGTATAGACGAATAGAAATGGGGTCGATGTCAGCGAGAAAAAAATTCTTCCATATATTACCACGCTTGTGGCCGCCTTGTGGAGTAATTGATTGACCAGCAATAAACTCCTTCAACGAGGCAAATGCACACATTTTGCCTGAATAAAGCCTGATGCCAAATATAGAATTTAAATAAAACAACTGCAACATCCGAAAGATCATAATCCTTCAGCAGACGTCACTGTCATGTAACCTGAGATCCTATTACCACAATATATACATTGACTAACTCTGACAAACTAGAGGGAGCCTTTTTGACGGAATAATCATAAATTATCATATACATGGTGGTGTACCTTTACCAGGTGTTTGCATCGGTTAATCTAAGAAAGCGATATGTCGCGTGATACTTTGGCAGTTATTACACCAGTCAACCATATTCACCAAGTCTCACAATCTCGCAAAAACCATCACAAATGCATAAAGAAATGCAAAATGTTTTGAAGAACAGTGCGTTAAACTCATGCCTTGATATTACAAAAAAGGTAAATACGTATTAAATACTTGGTTTAAAAAGGTTTCGTAATAAATGCACCGCGCTCGCCCGAGGCAAGTTCGCGTTATCCTTTTTCACAAGTCTAACCTAACGTAACCAAAGCGAGACAAAAGAGCAAGATGGCGAACATTCAGCGACCGCGGTGCATTTAATAAGGGACCTTTTTAAAGCCAGGGTTCAATACGTATTTAACTTTTTTGTAATAACACCGATGTAGTTTAACAGAAACGAGTTATGATTCAACTTTTCTTCGCGCAGCAATTTTGTGACATTCGTTTTGCACTAAAACGACCTCAAGCTGCGAATTGCTTCAAGACATACGACAGAGGCGGCGCGCGTGGTCTCCCGACACTATTATTTCAAGTAATACGTTACTAATAACTTGTTTATCATATATCATGTTTGCGGGGTGGTAGGGTGTCTGTACCCGACTGGATCGCGACCACCGTACACCAGGTGGAACACCCGCTATAGTGCCACGTTTGGGCGTGTCGCGTTCCGGGATCAGCCGGTGTATATCCAGCAACCGGGGGAGGGGGGGTTGTCCCTGACTGGGTCGCTTTCAGGCCGGCATGACAGCGGCGACCGGCGATGGATAGTATGTCTTTCGGTGGTCGCCATTGTTTTTGGATTGTACTGTGCTTACCATCAGGCACAGTACAGTCACTTTGCCGAGCTACAATAAAAAAAAAAAAAATATATATATAAATATGAATTGCGTAAAAATAGTAACCCTCAATAGCAATACTATTAGTTTTTTCCAAGTAAAAGTGACTAGAGTACTCCTTATTAGAATGGAATTGGTAAACTTCTATACTTCATTCACAATTATTATTCATAACAATTCGCAACAGCAAATAATTCAAATCTATACAAGACAATTACATGAAAAATACTGATGATTTTTTATATTCGTTTCGATGACACTGTATTTTTTTTACATAATCTAAGCGTACTTATATTCTTCCTCTTAAGGAAAATGAAGTACCATAGCACATTAGAGCTGCAGCTAGTGTAATACACTCAACGTAGATGCGATGATAAATATTATGTGATCGATTGTAATCAAATGTGAGACACAAAATTTACAGGTACACTCGGACAAATAAAATCAAACGTTTTTTGTTGCAGTAAAACGAGGTAGCTGCCAATCTATTCCAGGCGGAATTGAAAAGTAACATTCACTATGATATTTAATACAAAATTGCTGTCCAAATAAACTTTTATTTTTGAGACCTACATGTATTTCTGACGATCGTGGTAAACAAGGTTTCCTCATTTAAAGCTATAAATGTCACATGTCTTATTAATTTTGGTGTCAATGTTTAAATAAATACTATCAAACTTGTAATAAACCTTCGTATAATAATTAGAATTTCACATAGGTAAATAATTTAAATAAGTTTGCTCTTGAAGTGTTTTTCATGTGGTAGTATTTAATCATTCACAATCGTCTACTTTCATTCATCACAAATTATATCTGAATTTATTCCGTAAATTTTTATATCTATACTTTTCTATGCTTACTAATATAATGAAGCTGAAGAGTTTGTTTGCTTGAACGCACTAATATCAGGAACAACTTGTCAATTTTTCTACTACAAGTCAGTGTTATATAGCTCATTCATCGAGGAAGGCTAAATGCTATACATCATCACGCTAAGATCAATAGGAGCGGAGCACCAACGAAGACTGTTTCAGAATCGGGGTGTTTTTAGCGTTAGCCCAAAGTAACTATTTCACGCGGACGACGTCATGGGCAGAAACTAGTGATGTATAAAGTTAGTGTATGATTTTTTGTTTTATCTTAATATATATATTTCTTGTGTGCGTGTGTATGTGACTGAACTCCTCCTAAACGACTGGACCGATTTTGATGAAATTTTTTGTGTGTGTTCGTGGAGATTCGAGAATGGTTTAGATTAATTGGATTAATTGGACCCGGCAGGTGGCGCTGCGATCGACTTTTAGGATTTTTTGTTTTCAAGGCAGGACAACGTCCGCCCGGTCCGCTAGTTTTATTATATATATTTGTAACACATCCTATACATATATTTTTTCCTTTTGCACCAATATAACAAAGGTCGTTAACAACTATTAAACAAACAATAAACACAGAAAAATTGACTCAGAAACAGGAGAAAAAAGTACTGAACTGATTTATGTAAGCATACATATGTAAATAAAGATGTGTGGCTGCTGAGATAAATATTATATTATGCGGTACACGAATTGAAGAAGCTGTCCTAACTGGTTTGTGGAAGAAGTAAACAAAATAACCCCGCGAGGAACGTTTTATGAATTCATAACTTCTAGATGGTGTTTTTGTTTTGTTCATTATAACGGAGACTTCCAGCCGGTTATTACTCGAACTAAGATTTGCCTTAGGGATTAGCTCATTAGCGGTTTAATGTTAGATTTTATGAATGCATAAGTTAGATTTGTCCATTTTTTTTTATTCGATCGTCGAATAGATTAAGCATAAGCTGTATTCAATAGTGTATTACTGCTTAAATGTCAAAAGCAGATATTGTTACATATGTTACACATTGTGTTACAGGGTGAGGAGAGAGTGTTTGAAGAGGTGTATATTGATTGACTACCGTCTGGTTTTGAAACGAAGTTATTCAAGATATATATGGTTTGCTCGCTATATTGTTATTTTTAGGTAACAGAAACTAGTCAACTTTAGAGTTCATGACTACAGCATTTCCTGTTGTTTTCAGTATTCGTAATTTCAGGGTATTCATAGTACCCATTCTATTTTGCCTCTGTTTTCGTACAAACTTTTCATTACTCACAGGGTTTTGAAGTAAAACTTCTTTAGGCGCGACTAGGAGGTAACTAGACGACAATGTAGCGGAAGTTTGTTACGGCAATATGGCGTCACATTTCTGTAACATCCTGTTAGATAATAATTAAACACAACCAAAATTTCTATTAAATCATAATTAATTTAATTCGTTACTTATCATATTAATCTGTTCGTACTTTTCTATATTTTATTTACTCTATAACAAAGAGTTGCTAATAATATTTCCTGTATTATTTAAGTTCCGAATAAGCTGATAGATGGCACTACAGATAATGAAGCTTTGATTTAATTTGTTACTTACTTACTTACATTGAAACCAGATGGAAGTACGGTCGGGCGCCCATATATACATAATTAATTTTATTGTATGATTTTTATTATTATTCATTTTTTTTTTCTTTCAAAAATTTTTGATTGATTTTTTTATAAACTATTTATTAACTAAATCAAATATTTAAAAACGTTCTACTTCATTCGCGTGTGACTGTTACACGTACTCATTTTTTGTTCAACGTTGGCGACTATTATACCAAAATTCATCTGCGCGGCTTCATGATTACGTGATCACGTAGATCGGTGTATATTGACTTGATTTAATAGAGTTGGTATCTTTCAGAGTATTTATTGTCGAATAAATCAAAACTAGATATTATAACTATTATAATAATATGAAATACTAGATGCGCCCGCGACTTCGTCCGCGTGAAACCTTATGTAAAAGAATAGTGATTAATAAAGTCATGTGAATGTATTACGTCCATTTACTTATCTACTTTTCTCTCGTACTTAAATCGTGTCGTCATTAAAAGTACAATAACTTTTCATAGACCGAACTAATTTTAATGAAACAAAGACTAAATTTTAATCGAAGATATGGTATATGATTTTTAGAGGTATTATCTATGAACGCAGTATTTTAGCAGTGATGTATGTATGACAAACAAACAGACATTTCAAAAATCGATTAAAATGTATTTTATTACTTAGAAGTATAGACACGTTAGATTTACATTCTTGTGATATGTATAGATAAAACTGTAATAGAAAAAGAAATGTGCTATATTGGATATTGTCTCTAAATTTTTATTGCCCTTTTGTAAGCCGAAACCTTCGCTTAATCTTCGCTTTTAAGCAAATTTTAAAATGTTATAATAATAAACTCTTTACTGCACACCTTAAAAATATACAAAATTTAACAGCAATTTACAATATATGTGTAAAGTTAGGCGGCCCTATCGCTTAGAGTGATCTCTAACAAGCAAGCCTTAGGAGACATTTAACTTTCAAAATACTCGGTGGCAGTATGAACATACGCACAAATACACAAAAATTACAGAGGAAAAAATAGTAATAACTAGCGGGCCCGGCGGACGTTATCTCGCCCTTAGAACAAAAAAAAACCTTGAAAAATAATATACCTAAACCTTTCTTATGAATCACTTTAGCTACTAAGAACCTTGAAAAGCTAGAATTCGTAAAAAAACTGGCAAACCGAAATACTAGAAACTGTGACAAACTGGTTGTCCCATGTTTTAGACTGTGAACCATGGTGATGTCTGGAATTGACTCATCTCTGTGCATCCATTAAAAACGTTTGTGAAATTTACTATTATATAGAATATATTATTATTCTAAATATTGTATATATTGTTTAAAAAGATGAACCAGATCGAGTTTCTTGCCGGTTCTTTTCGATGACTGGGTTGTTTTCCGAACCGGTGGTAGATTTGACGTTCATAAGTGCCTCCTTAGGGCCTAAATTGAATAAAATGTTTTTGATTTTGATTTTACTGGTGAAAACCGCATGAAAATCCGTTCATTAGTTTTTTAGTTTTTCGCAAACACACAGACAGACAGTCGTGGCAGAGGACTTTCTTTTATAATATGTAGTGATAATAATACTAATATATAAACCTATAATTAATCAAATAAATAATAAACAGGTTCTTTTTCTTTTTCGTGACAAAATTAAATATTAAAATTCCTAAATATTGTAAAATTTAAAATCACTGTTGACCTAAATTAAGTTTATAAGCAGTTATAATAATAGCTAATAACGGGTATTCTGTAAGAAAAGATAGGATGTATTTTGTATTTAGGAAAAAATATATCTATCATGCGCACATGTTATATATAATGAAAAATATTACCTGTGATACGCTTGTAATGGAGGCTGTATGGAGCAGACTTCGGTAGTTACGCGGGTCTCGGTAATCGAGATAGATGGAGGCACAGTAAGCTCTCCGGACCCTCGGCCTGATATTGACTTATTGGCCTAATACCAGAAAAATAGAAGTCTTAGTAATGACTAATATATGGATTTGCGCGGTCCTCCGGGACTCTGTACATTTACTGGAAATTACGAACGTTATATCATATAGTTATATAATTTGGAAACATTTTTTCTTTATATAAATATTAGTTTTCTTAGTAGTGCGTTTTAATTATGTCCTTGTATAAATCTAGGCGTCTGATCATAAATGTTTCTAAAATTTAAACGTTTCATTCGCACTCTGTTAGAAGCATGAAAAAAATAGTTAAAAATTCGTATTGAACTATAATAGCCGTATGTAGTTTATAACAAAATATTTTTAAATAACTTAGTAACAAAAAATAAAGAGTGTGCAAATCACGCGCGATCGAAGTGAAATTTAGTATTCTGGTTAATTTTTAAAGGAATGAGATGAATACACAATCGAGATGGTAAACTTAATTTTTTGGAAATATTTTGTAATTTTTTTTTATGTCAAAAGCAGGCAAATAAACATGTGTGTCACCTTATGCTAAGTGATCACCACCGTCGATAGACACTAGCAACACCAGGGGAGTCCCAAGTGCACTACCAGCCTGTGTATGGGGGAGGGGTAGGGAAAGGAGAAAGTGGAAGGGAAAAAGGGAAAGGAGGTGGCCCTCCGGCGTTCTCACTGGCCGAACGAAACGCAAAAATGCAAGCACTGTTACTTCACGTCGGTGTTCTGTGAGAGGGTGGTACTACCCCGGGCGAGACGACCCAATTATGCTGAAACTTGTAATAGCTACAGCGTGGCTCTACCACCTTCATAGTTCTTTGATATATAAAAAACAGGTTTAATAATACACAACGTAATATAATTTTTAAAAGTGCACTATTGTTACTACGATCTATCTCTTTCTCTCACAGCCTAAATATACATAGCTATCTCTTTTTCGTTACACATTTTCGTTTTATAAAATCCAATTCAGATCGTCCCAAAGGAGGTTTTACTTCAATAAAAGAAAAAAAGAATCTATATTTCAAACTAATAGCAGATTTGAAAAGGCAGTGTTATTGCATTGTATGTTTTTTTAATGACAAAAAGTAGCCTTACTTCTCTATTTTCACGAATGTCTTACGTCATAATCTATTTAGATACAATGTACTGTACTGTTCTTGCCTTTGACAACTAATATAGTTTATTTAGCCAAAATAAATACGACAAGCTTATATTAAAACACCCAAATGACTATATGATCGAAGATTGGTCTAAAAACGCATATATTTTCAAATAAAAGTATACCCCGATCGGTATTATACTATGACGGTGTTGTTCTCAAGGAAGCGCTAAGAGTGCCACTAACTATACTTTAGTATAAGATTTTCTTTGTTCGAAGACTCAAAATGTAAAATAAGACGTAAAATAATATATACAACGGAATATCCCGTAGTGCTACAGATGACGGCTTAAATTAAACTTTAAAAGGGTATTTATTAATAACCTATAATTTACGGTGTAAGTTTAATGTATAGAGTAACTGATAGAATAAAAAAAATATGTCAACCACTGGAGCAAATTTATGTCATGTTTTTTTTCCGTCAATGCTATTTTACGGGCAAAGAATGAAAGTTAACCTCGCCCTGAGAATCCGAATGATGAAAAAACAGAATTAAAACAATACATATATAAGTATAACGGACATTTCAGGAACGAGCTGGCTTTTCGTAAATATAAATCTGTAGGTATTGAAGTAAAGTAAATTCATGTATTACATATTCATGTAATATATAACAGGCGTTATAAATTCTGCGAATTATAATCGATTAAGAAAAATCACATGTATTAGGCGTTATAGATTCATGTTATTATATGACATGTTATTTTTCATATTGCATGAAAAATAATAGTGATGTAATATGTTAAATCTTATGTTACAAGTGTTAATACAAAAGAGTTTTAAATAAAAACACAGACTGTGTATTTTTATACGGTGTTAAGTATGTTCAGCTCTATTTAACAAATTGGCGTTCTGCCCTCATCTTTACTTAACGATTTAGACTTAATATACAATATAGAGAGAGCCAAAAGGCATTCATTATCATAAACGTATTTATTTCAGGTAAACATTAATCATTAATTATTTTTGTAATAGGATATTAATACTACTTAATACGAAGGAAGGAAAATGGGATTACTTTCGTTGATAGCAAAATAATTTCATATATACACGGATGTTGTTATCTTTGATTAAATAATTATCAAACGTAACTAACGATTGTATGAAAATATTATTTAACTTGCTGTGCCCGCGACTTCGTCCGCGTGGAACTTTATGTAAAAAATAGTGATTAATAAAATTATATGAATGTAGTAACTTCGTTTACTTTTCTATCGTACTTAAGTCGCGTCGTCATTAAAATCACTATAACTTTTGATAGACTAAACCGATTTTAATGAAAGAAAGGCTAAATGTTATTCGCTTTATGATTTTCTTGAATAGGTTTTATCCTGAACGCTGTATTTTAGCAGTGATACGTGTCCAAACAAATAGACAGACAGACAGACATTTCTAAAAATGGTTAAAATATATTTTATTACTTATTCCTAAACCAGCAACATTTTTTTTCACAAAAATTTAAAAAGTACAGACACATTAGATTTAAATTCTTATATGTATAGAAGAAGATCAGCCTTTGTTCTTTAAACACAGGTACATAGGTAACTGTAAAAACAAAATGAAATTAATTGGGCCTTATTATCAACTAGTTGTGCGCCACGGTTTTGCTTGTGTTAATTTTTCCTAGTCCCTGTCTGCGATACTACTTACCACACCACGCGACTCGCCAGTACTCTATTACTTTTTTTCATTTTATGTACTTTTAGACCTTCTCTTTGTATGATAAATCAGTTTTACGTCACGTGACGAGAAATGAAAAATTCTCCTCAATTCCACTAAATATTATTTTTACCTTTATTATGTACATTGTCGAGTAGGTAATTAATTATAACAATACTTACGTATAAAACAAAAAATGGGGGGTGGTAGGAAGTCCCAGGGAGTTTTTTGGGAAATTAATTGGGCCTTATTATCAACTTCAGTTGTGAATGATAACAAATTATATTACGTAACAACCCAAAAACAAAACAAGACCACGGTTTTGAAAAAAAAACCACATATCATCCAAGACCCGACAAAAACTCCCCTAAATGTGTTAAATTTCTCCTAGATCAAACAACAACAAAAAAAAATGTCTGCGATACTTTGTTGAAAAAAAAAATTGATTTTGATATACTTACCACACCACCCACACTCGAACGTACTATTACTACATTTACCTCCCTCTCCTATATTAAAATAAAAATATTTTCAAAATTAACTCGTGTTAAAATTACCTCGCTTTAACGAATCCAAATCAATCCCTCTGTACTTAAAATTAATTGTTATAATTTAGTTATAAGCTACATCTCTTTTCTTTCTTCTCCCTTTTTATTTAGTATGATAAGTTCAGTTGTAGCCGGTAAGCGTTAAGGCCTTACGTGGCCTGGCGAGGCGAAGGAATAAAAGCCCCATTTTTTTTCCCAGCAATGAAATTTTCTTCCAACCTTTTTTTTAGTTTTTTTTTTCTCGAGACTGACTACGCTATTGACCTAGCAAGGTCTTAACAGCTTCACCGGACTACTAAGGCGAGCGCTAAGGCACTCAGCCGATTTTATTTGACAACTAGCTCAAGGGTGCACGGCACACCTCGGCTTGGGCTGTTGCCTAATATATGGAATTCGCGGAGTAGTTGAGGTGTGAAAGCATAACAAACACACTTTGACTTTAATATTTTAGTTAGGAGTAATATACTAGAGTTGGTTCTTTCAGAAGGCAATTCTTTGGAGCGTAACGTAAACATAAAGCTGCAAAGGAAAAAAAACCCTCAAGAAAGTCTTTAGCTTAATAGCAAAATAGTTAATATACACTGATTGATATTATAACTCTTGTAGGTAGGTATATGTAGTTTTTTTTTAGTTTTCTATCTGTAGATTGAATAAGTAATTAGTTGGCGAGATTTGCATTTCTTCAGATCCTAGATATATAATTGAATAAATCTTCTAACTCTGGTGCGCATTCAGTATAATATCATTTTGTTTATATTACTTCCTGAATAATATTACAACTCTACTATAACATCACAAAGATACAGTTTAATAACATTAATATAATTATAGATTTTATAGGTAGATTTGGAAGAGTTATATTTAATTAACAGCTTCTGTCCGCGACTTCGTCCGCTTGGGATAGTTAGTATGGGCTAACGCTAACATGCAGCGGAAACTCTCAAAAGGAAAAAAAACCACGATTTTGAAACTTTCTACACTGTTGCTCCGCTCCTGTTAGTCTTAGCGTGATGTATAGCTTTCCTCGATAAATTAGCTAACTGACACTGATAGAATGTTTCAAATCGGGCTAGTAGTTCCCGAGATTAGCGCGTTCAACCAAACAAACAAACCCTCCTTTATAATATTAGTATAGATTACTACTCTTCTCTCGTACTTAACTCAAGCCGTCATTCAAATTACAATAACATTTGATAGAGTGGACCGATTGTAATGAAACACATACTAAGTTACTCTCGAGGATATGTTTTATAATTTTATTAATGATGTTTTATGAACCCAGTACTTTAGCAGTGATGCGTGTTCATACAAACAGACAGACAGAGATTTCTAAAAATGATTGAAATTTACTCTATTACTTACTCCTAGACACCTACAACTATTTTTTTCACGAAAATGGATAAAGTACAGACACGTTAGATTTACATTCTTATTATATGTATAGAAGATATAGAAGAAGATGGGACATAGAAGATATGTTTCTAAATAACACCTTCTTGTAAAGAAATATTTAATGAGAAATATCGAGAGATCGACCAAATCTACACTAGCGCGAGCGAAGCCTCGAGTGAAAGCTAGTTAAGTTAATAAGCGTACTGTACAATTTAATCAAATAATTAAATATAAAATAATTTAGTTATTGAAACTTACCAACTTATGCCAGCTTTCAAAATTAATGAGACAGGTATTGCCTAGTTCGGGGCCATAGTTAAGGCTAATATTTTGTAAAGTATTTTATATTATAAATTCACACATTCATCCATACCGTTTTCGGTCTTCCTCTTCTCCTATATCCGTCCGTATTCATACTCCAAACGTTTATAGTTACATGTGTCTCATCTCTCCTTACAACATGCCTGTACCATGCCAAATTGTTACTTCTAAACTTCTCTGTCACTGGTGCTATTTTTAAACTTCCTCTGATATACTAATTCTTAGACAAATCCGCGAAGTTGCATCCAAGACCAACAGCCCAAGCCGAGGTTCGACGACTCTGGCACCCATGAGCTTGTTGTCAAGCGGCGAAGTGCCTTAAGCGCTCGCCATAATCTGGCGAAGCTGTAAAGGCCCGTCAGGCCAATAGTGTAATCAATTCGAAAAAAATATACTCATTCTAAACCCTATTTGAACTGCGCTTTCTATATCATCGTGAGTTTAAGATGACGTAATAGGATCGTTAATAGGAACGTACGTTCATAGGATCAGTCAATAATACGGTCGCTAGTTAATAGTGTGGTTGCCTGGTAAACATTTTCTTATAAACGCTAAATAGTCTGTAAAACATTGAATCACAGCCCAAAGTTATAGTTCTGTCTAATTTTATATTTCCAAATTGTTTCATTCTGTTATCTTTGTTGATACGCGGACATAAAATACCTGACAGAGATTTTGCGACCCTCAATAAATTTCTAAATCCGTCCCAACGTCCAACCGTTTCGCAGGTGAAGCGAAGCAATAAATAAGCCTCCCTAAACACTTACAGCGATTTTATCGTCAGAAACTGGGTTAAAGTGCAAGCCGTTTTAAAATTTAACGAAGTTTAAAAGTTTACACTTTCGCAGTGGCAGAATAAAGGATTGGATGGGAAAAACACTTTTCCATTAAACTTAAGTAGTTTGGAAGAGTAAAGACGCCGGAATGTCTGTGGTTTGCGATTATTAAAAATTACCAGTTTACCGTGTTACAGGTTACCTGGTGAACTTTCATAAGATGCCGGTTTTGAAATATCGTTTCTTAAGACAGTCACTTGGTATCCCCGCGACCTTATCCGGATGTCTAAAGTTCCTCACGACTAATTATTTCAATAAAGCCGAAAAACTATCCTAGCCCGTTAGTAGTATCCGCCGCGGTCTACATTTTCAAGCCTAGCGGCAAGCGCTCTAAGGGACGAACAAAAGACAAGTTCTATACTTTAGGCCAACCTCATAGTCACGTTCCGCCCGAGGCGAGCGTGCAAGCGAGTACGCGGAACAAGTGATAGAGAGGCGCGATCGGCCTAAGCGTTCGCGTCGTGACGCATCTATCTCTACTCTACTCCATCGGCCGATGCGTCGTTATCACATAAAATTATCGTCCGTAAACCAACCTTACAGATAAGCAATTTTTTTTTGACAGAATTATTTTTATGATCCTTATGAAACTATAGAACTATTAATATTTCTCTTACAAATATTATAATCCCCCAAGATATTTTTTACATAAACCCGTACGGCCAATCTCGACAAAACAATCGTTTCCTGTTTTTCTCATATCATTTTTTCCTTTATAATCAACAGAATTATATACCTTTGAGAATTTCTGGATTTCTGTATTTTATTATTACCTACATACTCTAAGTATTATTTAGATATCTTTCCGAGGCTGATTCTTTATAGTTATGTTCCTAGAGGCTGTAGGCTAGAGCTTTTCACACAACAGCAAAAATTTAAATCTACCAACTTTCGTTTACTATGACGGCTTTATAAGAATTATTTTCAAAATTGTACGATCATAAAAGGAAAAAATACACGTGTTAACTGGTCATCATTTCTTTTAGCGTATTCTTGGTGACCCTTTGCAGTTTACCGCGCGTCCACAAAATGACAATATAATTGTGTTACTTTATCAAGTGATTGCCCGGGCTAATTGACGCGGACGCGGTGGTAGAAATATCCGTCGAATTAAATTCAATGGAAGTAACCTGAGCGTACTTTATTCAATTCGTTAAATATCAAATTACTTACTTATAATCACGTCATATGGTAATATTGGACTCATGAGTAAAATTGTAATAGCTGCTTCTAGAGAAAAACAATTTATAACATATGAATACAATTAAAGTGTTTGGTTAGATATCGAAATAGCTGAACAGATTTTGACGAGACTTTTAGTAATGGATACTTTTCTACAAATTACACTTTTCCATAGGGACCGAGCATCAGTGATAAAATTTGATAGCAGTAATTTAAAACAGGTAATAAATTAACCGGTCAATTTATAATGATAGAAATACAACGTCCAAAAAAGACTGCCAACAGTTGTAGTCCGGTGAAGCTGTTAAGACCTTGCTAGGTCAATAGCGTAATCAGTTCGAAAACAAAAGGACTGTCAAACATTTTATTCATCTTAGTGAATTATTTGCCAGCAACAACCAGCTATTCATGTTCATAGATTACGGACAATACGCATTTGTGATATTTAGACACATCCAGTAATTATGCTAAGTCTACGTCATCGGCTAATGGTGTTGCAATGGCTGTCAGCGGGTTCCGGTTGAATTATTCGACACTTCAACTGTATAACTTAGTCCCAGGTACAATATAATATACAAGTATACTAATATTATAAACGCGATAACTCTATCTGTCTGTTGCGGTTTCACGCCATAACTATGGAAACGATTTAAATGAAATTTGGTACACAGATAGTCTTATAGCCTGAGAAAGGAAATTTTAATGCGAAAAAGGGTTGAAAGGGAGGATGAAAATGTGTATGGAAGTATTGCCATTTTTAGAGCCAAAAGCTTGAAACTTATTTTTTTGGGCAGTTGATTCGATATAAATAAATATGACATTTAAAGTTTGTAAAAATACGCTTAAAGGGTGTAAAATAACAATAGGAAATAGGGTCTGAAAGTTTATATGGAAATTATTAATTTTTTTTTTATATATCATAGGAGGCAAACGAACAGGTGGGTCACATGATGCTAAGTGATCACCACCGTCCATAGACACTTGCAAAACCAGAGGATTCTAAAGTGCGTTGCCAGCCTGTATTTGGGAAACAGGAGAGGAGAATTAGGGGAAGGGAGGGGGAGGGAAGGGGAGGTGGGCCTCCGGCGCTCTCACTAACCGAACGAAACGCAACAATGCAAGCACTGTTACTTCACGTCGGTTTTCTGTGAGAGGGTGGTACTACCCCGAGTGAGCCGACCCATTCATGCTGAAACCAGTAATAGCTTCAGCGTGGCTCTAATACCTACAAATAATTTTTATTTAATTTTAATACATTTATTTATTTGTAGATTGACTTTATTAATCACTGTTTTTTACATAAAGTTCCACGAGGACGAAGTCGCGGACACAGATGTAATAAATTTCATCGCTTCTACAAATTATTTCACGGAATTAAACTTTTTTCAAAAAAAAATGTTTATTATATTTGCATTTTTTATTTATTTACTTACATACATTTACATTTATCTATTGGAACCAAAAAATTGTACAATATGAAAAAGGACCGATAATAGCTGAATCAGTTGTCCTATGTCACAGCCAATGTCGCCCACCTCCAGAGTAACATACGTATATGTAAGAAATATGTAAGGTTTATGTGTATTTTGAATAAGTTTGTGACAAGAAACAAAATATTAGAGCTATTCTGATGTAACATTTACGGAGTCATTACAAAATGTGAAACGGAAGTTAACGCGAGTAAGAAACTTTCTATATGTCGCGGTTTCACGCCATAACTACGGAACCGATTTAAATGAAATTTGGTACACAGATAGTCTTATAGCCTGAGAAAGGAAATTTTAATGCGAAAAAGGGTTGTAAGGGGTTGAAAGGGAGGATGAAAATGTGTATGGAAGTATTGCAATTTTTAGAGCTAAAAGCTTGAAACTTATTTTTTTGGGCAGTTGATTCGATATAAATAAATATGACATTTAAAGTTTGTAAAAATACACTTAAAGGGTGTAAAATAACAATAGGAAATAGGGGCTGAAAGTTTATATGGAAATTATTAATTTTTTTTTTATATATCATAGGAGGCAAACGAACAGGTGGGTCACATGATGCTAAGTGATCACCACCGTCCATAGACACTTGCAAAACCAGAGGATTCTAAAGTGCGTTGCCAGCCTGTATTTGGGAAACAGGAGAGGAGAATTAGGGGAAGGGAGGGGGAGGGAAGGGGAGGTGGGCCTCCGGCGCTCTCACTGACCGAACGAAACGCAACAATGCAAGCACTGTAACTTCACGTCGGTTTTCTGTGAGATGGTGGTACTACCCCGAGTGAGCCGACCCATTCATGCTGAAACCAGTAATAGCTTCAGCGCGGCTCTAATACCTACAA
Organism: Antheraea yamamai; assembly: GCA_036509395.1. Lineage (NCBI taxonomy): Eukaryota > Metazoa > Arthropoda > Insecta > Lepidoptera > Saturniidae > Antheraea > Antheraea yamamai. The sequence goes on along the minus strand of AP028428.1, from coordinate 21,399,684 downwards.
ATAATTTTTAATTTAATTTTAATACATTTATTTATTTCTAGATTGACTTTATTAATCACTGATTTTTACATAAAGTTCCACGCGGACGAAGTCGCGGACACAGATGTAATAAATTTCATCGCTTCTACAAATTATTTAACGGAATTAAACTTTTTTCAAAAAAAATGTTATTTATATTTACATTTTTTATTTATTTACTTACATACATTTACATTTATCTATTGGAACCAAAAAATTGTACAATATGAAAAAGGACCGATAATAACTGAATCAGTTGTCCTGTGTCACAGCCAATGTCGCCCACCTCCAGAGTAACATATTTCGTAACGAAATATGTAAGGTTTATGTGTATTTTGAATAAGTTTGTGACAAGAAACAAAATATTAGAGCTATTCTGATGTAACATTTACGGAGTCATTACAAAATGTGAAACGGAAGTTAACGCGAGTAAGAAACTTTCCAAGCATCGCGCCGCGCCGTGCACAATGTGCGCTGTGTAGCCGCGCGGCGTGGTACGGCGCGGTGTACGTGGGGAAATATGCTTGTATGTTTACCCGAATGGGCATACGACTGTGCCACACACATGCTAACTATACGTATGTGTCTTATTCGTAAAGTAATTAGCCTAAATAATTAAAAACGCTACCCAAAAACATTATTCCACGCGGACGAAGTCGCGGGCACAGCTAGTAATAATTAGTGGTTTGGACAAAACATTATAAATTGAGCATGGACTGCAGAATTACGCTTAGAAATATCCAGCGTCGACGCCATAATGAATTAATTTCCCGTGTTAAAACATAATTAAATATATTATAATCATGAAATATGGCTTCCACATACATAATTATAAATTGGAATCGTGAGAACATATAAACATTGGAACCAAAATGGCTCAGTAGTTAACGTCTTCGGACACGGTGTCAATCGAATTAAGTTCTAATACTTGCGACTGTGGCGGTGTTTTCAGTGAGAAAAAAACATCGTGATGAAACCACACTATGACGGTAGCGGTTTTCCTAAGCCCATCTGCGTAATTACCACTCTCACGACGGTACTCATATTCCATAATTACTCGAATTTTTAACGTATCTATGATGACAAAAAAGATTGAAATAAACAAATGATTACTTTTGGAAAAAGAATTCCATGTTTTTAAAATAAAATTAATTTGAAATTAGAATTCTTAGCCAAACAAAAATTATTTTGATTTGAAATGGCCAGTACTGCAGAACGGCAATTTCATAGGTAAAGACCTAATATGTTCCTACAGCTTCAGAATCAGTCATCATCGTTTAGCGTTTAGCGTGTTTACTTTCTTAAAGGGCATCTTTATCTATCAATGAGATTATAGTTAAATTCAAACTAAATCATTTAAAAGAATATACATAGTAATAGAACATAAGAGCTGCCGACAGAAGTGTAAACTCAGAACAATTAAATAAATGTGTTCTCTTTTGAATTTTCATATTAATTATAGCGTGAATGATAATATTAAAATTTCAGAATTTGTTTATTGAAATTATTAACATTAGTGTGGTTTTCATATCTATTGGCACCCAAAGCAATAATTGTATACATTTTTATAAAGTCTCGTTAATCAATCAAACGTATGATGCGCTGCAAAATATCAATATTACATGTACAGAGGCCCCTATACCACACGTGGCTAGTCTGACGTAAGCCGCGCAAGCGCAATACAGCCGGTTACGCTTAAGTACGTCATGACGCGTAATTGTTTATCTCCTGCCAAAAATACCCCTCAACGAGCCTAAAGAAGTTTTCACTTCAAAAAATTTGTGTACACCTAAATTTCCTTGTGTCGCCTACAAGTTACATAATTCACATTGTAATTTGCATACAAATAATCCGCCTTAACTTCGCTTTTGTTGGGTAAAAATCTGCGGACTGCCGCAGAGCTGTGAAATTCTTTGATAAAGTTGTTTACATATTGTGAGCTGCTTTTAAGCTTTCCAGTACAAAGCCACTTAATAATATTGATGATAACGTGGTACACAAATTCCGTCCTGAAATAAATAATAGCCTTGTGAAGTGGAAACTGCATGAAAGTAACTAAAAATATCAGCCACATTTGTTTTTTTTTTGCACCATTCTTCTAATAGATTATTACTGCCATTATCGAGTAGGTAATGATATTACATGTTTCTTACGATCATTTTAGTGAACTAACAATATATATCCAGCAACCGGGGGGGGGGGGGGGGGGGGGGGGCTGTCCTTGACTGGGTCGCTTTCAGGCCGGCATGACAGCGGCAACCGGGGATGGATAGTATGTCTTTCGGTGGTCGCCATTGTTTTTGGATTGTACTGTGCTTACCATTAGGCACATTACAATCACTTTGCCAAGCTACAATAAAAAATAAAAAAAAAAAATTCCAGTGAGTTTTCTTAGCAAGTCAGAATACATACTCCGTAATATTATTTCCCATCGATATCTCTTACGTATAATAACCAAACTATATTACCTAAAACACCACCAATAAAATACAAAATATAGAGCCAAATATCACAAGACTATGAATAAAATATAAAATCTACTACATGATATTCCACGATCCCGTAAAAACTCCCCGATACAATTTTAACCAAACACAATGAAAACAATAAAAGTTATGTACATTTGTTGATTTATTTCGCAGAAGAATTTACCAATGTCAATAATCACTTCATATCTATTAAATGGCGCTTAAGTTATAGAATGTTCTAGTGGGTTTTGGTTTCTCATGTGGTGGAGATATGTTGAACCTCTCTTTTTTAAACCAAAACAGAATGGAAAATACTAAAGTACTAAGTAATTCCTTTCATTTTGGCCTAAATAAGACATCCAACAAACCCACATGTTTGCTTAACTGTAGATCTTAGCGTAACCTTTTAATCTCCGAGGCACTCGAAAGTTCCATGTAAAAAGTTATCAGGGTTATTATCTCTAATTCCTTTACAGATTTTCAGTTATGTCTGTTGAATTTATCTTTACTGTTTAGTCCTTATGGATAGCGTTGTATTTACGATTTTACTAACTTGTCGTCACTTCATAAGGGTTTCATAAAATAAAACTGATTTATTATTATTGAGAGTCTTTTTTTAATCTGGCGTTATTTGACTCCATATTGTATAATATCGGTGGTATATGTAGTAATATAGTTTATTTATTGTGTACTAGCGGGCCCGGCAGACGCTGTCCCGCCCTGAATATAGAAAAATCCTTGACAAATTATATACTAAAACCTTCCTCATGAATCACTTTATCCACTGGCAAAAACCGCAAGAAAATCCGTTCAGTAGTTTTTGAGTTTATCGCGAACAGACAGACAGACAGACGCGGTAGGGGACTTTGTTTTATACTATGTAATGATGTGAATTGTGATTGCGAATGAGAATTATTAAATCGGAACTCATGTTCATTATGAGATGTGGCAAAAACTCTATGGATAATGCTATCAAGAGGATGGCTACGAAACAATGCAATGTTCATAAAAGAATTTGTAATAATATTATCCATTTGGTAAAAGCATTAACAATCTTCAATAGGTAGGATTGATTGTCACACTCAGAAGGAGACAAAACAACATACAAATATGAATTTTACTAGCTAAAATATTTTTAACATCGGTGCACACGAGACCTTACTGAAGAGAAAAAAGTTTCAATAATCCCTAAAGGTACAATCCCAAATTTGTATTCCGAGACAGCTTAGAGTCTTGCGACGGGAAAAAAACTTTATTTCAACATTCAGAACTCGCGACGGAAACAAAATTTCTATTCAACCTCCTGAAGAGACGTGAATCGAAAGGATGAGAAAGGAAGTTAAATTGGAATTATCTCGGCTTAATTGTGTATTAATGAAGTCTATTGTATTATTCTGAGTGAGTTTTAATATATAACTGCTGGGATTGTGAGTTAAAATGTTACTGGACAATATTTTACTTTATCTAATATATAAAATTCTCGTGTCACAGTTTTCGTTGCTATACTCCTCCGAAACGGCTTGACCGATTTTGATGAAATTTTTTGTGCTTATCCGGTATCTATGAGAATCGGCCAACATCTATTTTTCATCCCCCTAAATGTTAGGGGTAGTCCACCCCTAAATTTTTATTTTTATTTTTTAGACAAAATTATTAATTTCTATTTTTTTATGATACAACATACAAAAATACATACAATCCTCAATTTTCACCCTTCTACGATCAACCCTTATTTTTTAATAGCCATAGGTAATAACCGATTTGGTGCAGACGAAGTTGCACGGGTCAGCTAGTACTTTATAAGTGTCAACGTTTGAGCACAATGTCATCTGATTTTAAATCACGATGTGGTCTAATATAGTAAACACGCTAAACCTAGGGGCTTGCTCTCAATTGCAGCTGCCGTAACATACCAATAGGTGCTTGGTGACAGTCTTTCTATTTGAAGGCTGTGGCTAGCCGTCATATAAAAAGCCCTACCACCACCCTATAGTTTTATAATTATGCTTTCCTTCACTGAAAGTCCAACTCCGTTCCTAGAATTCGAGCCTACGTCTATGGATACGGTTCACGCTATCAACTAAGTCATCATCGTTTCATGATCTTGTGTAAAACTCTTAGCATAGCAAGCGCATTACAGCATACTGCAAAATAATATAATAGCCTTTACGTCTACAGAAGACGATTTAAAAAGCGTTATGAAGACATTTTTTTTCGTGGCTATATAACGCAATTCGGGAGCGACAGCCTCGCCCACAGGATCGGCAAGTGAATGTCAGGTCTGGAGCTGATTGGTCCTTATGTGAAGACAGGTGACGTTTAGTACGTTTGTGTCGAAGTAGGTTGAACCACGTGTTATCGTGGGTCGCGTCGTCTTCATGAACGCACCGATTCCACCTGGTTTCTTTCTGTCTTGGGCGAGCTCCTGCCAGTTTCTAGAGTCAATGCCGAAAGAGGACATATCTTGCATGGCGCAATATTTAATATCAATTTATTTATTTGTTTGTTACGATTTTATATTTCAAAAATGAGCAATTAGTGTGTTTCAACGGCTTACTTTTTTGAAGTGAAAAATTCTTCAGTCGCTTAAAGCGATTAAAAAACTTATGGATTCACGTCACATACTCTTGACGCTTCACCGATGATCTCGACATACCCTTGATATATTGTGCTTGTGCCAGATTAATGATGCGTAGTATAGCGGTTTGTTTACATATAATGTTGATATTTTGTATTGATCTTGTGCTACCTATCATATGTTTGATTAATTGATATACTGTATAAAAATGTATATAATTGTGGCTCGTAGTGCCAATAGATGTGAACACCAGACTAATGTTAATAATTACAAATTATAAAGTAAGAAATTTAAATAATGCGGTCTATAATTGATTTAAAGATTCAGAAAAAAACCCAGTTATTCCATTGTTTTGAGTTTTCATTTCTGCCGGTAGTCCTTATAACTACATCAATTATTTTTCTATAACCTTTCTAAGTACATAACAAATAATTACCTTTATTATGTATCCAAATATTATTGCAACTACAATGATTCCATTGTCCATTTCAAAGGAAGCGGTCCAATCGACTAGGCCTTGAATAAAAGACTTAATGAGCCAACAAAGAAAAAACTCCAACAAAGACGCTCTACGAGAGTTCATAAAAATATAACTAAATCGGGGCAAAGCGAAAGTTAAATTAACCACGAAATCTATATAACTCGTTTAAGTCACCCACTTTCCTATGAGAAACCTTTGTAATGCTTCAAAGGGTAACCTTTATTATATTATTATCTTGTATTTAAAACATACGGATGAGAAAAACGCATTTTTTTTTATTTTCCGCTTATTAATTCTATCGTGAAATTAGTTATAATAGATTTTTTTATTAAATAGTAGAAGTAGGTAGACGTACATGATATGGTTTACTCTAGTTATTTGAGTCCGTTAGTGGTATCCGCCGCGAATTACGAAACTATACCTAACGCTGCGCGCCACAAAAGATGCCCGCGACATATTCTTATCGATCCTCCCGATGATATAACGGCAGCGTACGATCAGGACCAGCCTGTCTCTCTAAACAGAGCGTGTTCACAGATCACGCCGCCGTGGTCTGTGTGTAAATTTCGCTCCCGCACACCAGAATAGGCTCCCCTCGGCAGCGGCTCAAGCGTAGGTCCGTTCCCTTGGCGTGGAGCCCTTGAGTACGCTGCCCGAGCGATACAGTGACAATAAATCTTACATCACTGCAAAAACATTAAACATATCACCTCCACACACGTGCACGCATATATGCTGACACATGAAAGTGGAAGGATTTTATTTTTTTCCCTTATCGAACTGAAATAGTTTAGAAAAAAAATATCCGACACAAAATACACATAAGAGTTGTTGAGGTATGTATACTTGGTACACATATATGTTTCAATAACTCATATAAGTATGATTATGTAACTTAACTTAGCTCAGATAGGTCGCGAATTGAATGCGTCAGGCAACAGCCCAAGCCGAGGTGTGCTGTGCACCCTTAAGCTAGTTGTCAAATAAAGTCGGCTGAATGCCTTAAGCACTCGCCTTAGTAGTCCGGCGAAGCTCTTAAGACCTTGCTGAGTCAATAGCATAATCAATTCGAGAAAAATAAAATAAAAATCTAGTTATTTGAGAGATAAATACCGCTCATAACAATAAGATAAATCTTAACCACGATTTGCCAAGTCATCTTGTAACACCGGATTGCGTATCCACACTGAACAATCTTAATATTATTTTTGTCACACAAATAAAACTGGTGCTCTATATTTAATCACTAGCTTCTGCTTGCGACGTTGTCCGGAATAGTTACCGTTTACGTAGCACGCGCAGCGGAAGCTATCAAAAGGAAAAAAAAAAACAATTTTGAGACATTCTTCATTGGTGCTGCTATTGGTCCTATAGGTCATATCGCTAAATGAGCTATCTAACACTGAAATAATTCTTCAAATCGGACCAGTAGTTACTGAGATTAGCGCGTTCAAGCGATCAAACACTTCAGCTTTATAATATTCGTATAGATATTTAGTCAAATTGTTAAGATGATTATTCAAGTTTGGACATGAACCAGTTTGTGCATGCTACCAGTTTATAATATATTTAGCATCCTCAAACAAATAACTATGATTATTTTATAGCTTTTTCAATTAAATCATTATTTTTGCCAAGATTTACTTCAACTATCAATGGTATATGCTATTAATGGGATTGTATGAGAGATTATATGGATGATAAGTGATTAATAAGTTGTATTAATAATGGATCCGGAAGACAAATGAACTTAAAAAGTTGGAAAATTTCAGATTACGTTTTTTTAAGAAAATCAAAAAAAACTAGTTTATCAACTTTCAGGTTCAACCATAGTTAATAAACCACGTAGTGACCACATAAGTATAATAATAAAATTCTGTGTATCGTTTCAAACAAGTACACGCACCACACGCACCATTTACAGTCCATCAGCCAATTAATAAACTATATACACAGTTCGAGATGTATTTAATTACTGGTAAGAGACCAGCATAATTTAAATACTAGAAACAGCAACAAATTGGTCATTCCATGCTTCAGGGTCACTAAGTCCAAAAACAGTTTTTTAGGTAATAGTGTTAGGTTTTATAACAAAGTCCCAAAACACATTACCGATTTGCCGGGTAGTGAGTTCAAGAACCATGTCAAACGGGTTTTTTATATCTAAAGAGGGGCAATCAATATGTGAACGATTGTGACGTCTGGAAATGACGGCCCTCTCTGTGCATCCACTAATAACGAATGTAAATATTTATATTATTGTAAAAATATATAACATGAAAAGATAAACCAGATCGAGTTTCTTGCCGGTTCTTCTCGATGACTGGGTTGTTTTCCGAAACGGTGATAGCTTTGACGTTCATAAGCGCCTTCTCGGGGCCTAAATTGAATAAAGGATATTTTGATTTTGACTTCATTATATAATAGGTTATATTGTACATTATGTTGAATAAAATAACTCTTAATTATAAAGTAAGTATATATACGTAATACGTACCCGTGTGTTCCAATCGACGTTTCACTGTTCAAGCGCGGTTGAAATTTGAAAGAGTTGAATGAGTCTCCCAATGAAATGACATTGACTGCCGTAAATTTTTTTAGTAAATGTAGACATTCAGTCATAGAAGTCTATTTATTAAACGTTAGTAAATATGTCCAATGAACGTATTGTGTTTTCTTCATGGTAAAAATTGTAATGCCGATCCCACGTTCTAATGTTATCTATACATATAATAAGAATGTAAACGTGTCTGTACTTTTTCGAATTTCGTGAAAAAAAATATTACAGGTGTCTAGGAATAAGTAATAGAATAGATTTCAATCATTTTTAGAAATGTCTGTCTGTCTGTCTGTTTGTATGAACCGCTAAAGTACTGGGTTCACAATAAAACCTCAAGGAAAAAAATCACAAAGCATATCCTTGGGAGTAACTTAGTCTTAGCTTCATTAAAATCGGTCCACTCTGTTAAAAGTTATTGTAATTTCAATGACGGCTCGAGTTAAGTACGAGAGAAGAGTAGTAATCTTTAACTAATTTGGTTGAACGCGCTAATCTCAGAAACTAATGGTCCGATTTCAAAAGTTCTTTCACTGTTAGGATGAAGGAGGATGGCTATAGGCTCTATATCATCATGCTAAGACCAGTAGAAGCAGAACACCAATGAAGAATATTTCAAAATCGTTTTTTTTTTTTCTTTTGAGAGTTTCCGCTGAGTGTTAACGTTAGCCCAAAGTAACTATTCCACACGGACGAAGTCCCGGGCAGAAGCTAGTATACATATAAAAAATCACTTGTTGGTGTGTTCCGGTAGCTATTCTTGAGATTCATTCATTCAGATTTATCGTGTTTACCATTCACCATTTACCACATCACCTCACCATAATTAAACTCATGTAAGATTGTGATCAAATTCTAATACCTACAAAGTACTAAATAAAATTAATCGTGCCTTTTTCCTGGTTCCGAGTATATATAAAATTGAATATTGCAAAGAACGACAGATACACCCCTCTTTGTAGCAATAATATATTTGCACTACATCGATTACAAATTTGAAACACAAACTGAAATCCTAATTGAATCGTGGAGTGTTTTTGAAACGTTAGGTTATGTCTGAAACTTGAAGACAATTGAATGTAACATTTCATTCCAGATGCGTATTTAAGATGCAATCAAATGAGCATAAAACCCCTTGTTTATTAAAAATGTTAATCTTTCGTTTCTACTCTGTTCACGAAGTTATTAACTGTAATATATACTGTTAGACATCGAATAAAAACATGACAAAATTTCGCCAAACAAATGAACTAAAACGAATATTAAATTGAAACAATAAAATAAAGAAATACGATTCCTTCAAGTGAATTAGATGGAGTCTTCTTTTATTACAGACTAGCTGACCCGTGCAACTTCGCCTGCTCCAAATCGGTTATTACCCGTTTCAATTGTATTTATAAACGCAAAATATCCTAAAAAACCTAATACCTGATTGCAGCGACGTCTACCGCTTCCAATTGTGAATCCAATCTACCCAGGGACTCATTAAAATCAATAAATCAAAAATACTTTATTCAGTTTAGGCACTAATAAGGTACTTATGAACGTCAAAGACTACCACCGGTTCGGAAATCAACCCAGTCATCGAGAAGAACCGGCGAGAAACTCGATCGGGTACATTTTTTTAACATATATTTCCAATACATCATACAATGCTTTTAGTGGATGCACAGAGAGGAGTCAATTCCAGACATCACTATCATTCACATACAGATCCATTCTATAATATCCTTTTGAAACTAAAATCCGTTTGACGTGGCGCTTAAATTTACAGACCGGCAAATCGGTAACATGCTTTGGGACTTTATTGTAAAACCTAACACTATTACCTAAAAAACTATTACTGGTTTTGCTAAGTCAGAAACATGGGACCACCAGTTTCTAGTATTTAGATTATGCCGGTCTTTTACTAACATTCAAACATATACTCAGTTGGTATTTGAAACATCTTTTAAAATAAGCCTAGAACCCGTTCGGAACATCACCTACCGGGTCCAATTATTATAAAAACTAACCTACACATATTGCACATAATAAACGCCATATTATAGATTTTTTGCCGATTTCAATTACATTTATTGGGTTTAATTATTAAAAATATATATTTATCAAAATAAAAGAATCCCCGAAAACAAAACTTTACCTCTCTTTATAATATTGGTATAAATATAACATACTATGGTAACTGCAAACACCTTAACTACTTAATTATCTTAATCGTAGATTCACAAACCTGAACCCAACTACTTCAAGACTCAATAATATTCAGAAAAAGTATTTTATCAAATATCAAAACAACACGCGTACTGACAGAACTCTAATTGAGATTCATCTTCTACAATGCAATGTAACTATTATCTAGTACAGTATATATGATGATTGCTCCGACCGGTTTCGGCCATGGCGACCACTTTGACCCCTAAACTTAGAAATGGCGCTGGTGCGCTCGAAGATGGCTTATGTAGCCTATCTTCGCGGCGAAACTTCGTGCACATTGAGGGCACGTGAGTACGCCGTTCTCGTAATGATATGTTATGGCAGCAGGAGGGCGAGCCTTTAGCTGGTCGCGTTTGGTATCAAGGTCAGCTTTCCGCTGTGCCTCGAACTCGCGTACTTGGCTGTTCACCATTCTGCGCCATTCTGGCCGTTGTGCACAGTATATATATCAATAGAGTAACACATATATCAATAGAATTTAGCCTACTTTTGTTAGATTTTATACTTCTTATTCAACTGATTGATAATTACACATAGGAACGTCATGTTGTCGTAGCTCAGTTATAATGTACTGTATATACGGACCGACGTCTTCGTCGGTTCGGAACCCAACGTTCATTTTTTTTATTTGTTTTTTCTTTATGAAGCATAGAGAGATGAAAAAAGGCGTGAGGGGTCGATGGACGCCCGGTCAAAACGATGTTCCTTTCCCTTTATGGTAGACGTTTCCTATGCAATCATTATAGTTTATATTTAAAAAATATCATGTTCAATATTTTAACGATAAAATATATTTATTATATATAAAATGAATAATGATAAATTAAACACTGAATGATCTGGGAGATCTTGAGTTGGTTTGCTATTGAAATGGTAATTTTATGTATGTATATTATATAAATTCGCGCTTTCTCTATTTTTCTGTCACGACACCTAACCTTCTGCACATGCACAATACGTAAAAATAAAATTAAATAATTATCACTATCACTTATTTTATCATGACTATCTTCAATCTGTACTAATCTATGCTATACTAATCGTTTGGAATTAGCAATATAAAGTGAGAGAGGAGTTATTTTTGAACCAAAACAATTTTGAATTTTAAGTTTAAGTAGTAATTTAAGTTTTAAGTTTTGTAGTAATAAGTTTTAACCAGCAATTTATTATAACACTAGCTGACCCGTGCCCACTTCGTTGGGCGGTAATAAGCATTATCAAGCTACAACTTTTTTCTAGAACTCAATCATATAACTCTCATCGTTAAGGCAGCGTTCGTAAGAAACGTTTTCGTTCGACCATTTTTTCTGCGACTCCCCAGATATTACCCCCTACAACCTCACAAACTTTACCTCTTTATAATATAATATAATTAATTAATAGCTTCTGCCCACGACTTCGTACGCGTGGAATAGTTATTTTGGGATAACACGTAGCGGAAGCTCTCAAGAGGAAAAAACCCGGATTTTGAAACATTCTTCATTGGCGCTCTGCTCCTATTGT